>PVKS010003644.1:0-101417 GCA_004027875.1 Aplodontia rufa
GTCAAAGACATGCATGAGAGTAAGAAAATTCAAGGCACAGGCCCCCACTCCCTTTACTTACTCAGTTAACTTCTGTACTGGAGTCTAAAGGACCATTTACTGCTCTGTGTCTTTAGGATCCTTGGCTCAGATCCATACTCAGACTGTCTTACTTTCTAACTGGAGACACCTTGAAATCCTTACACAGCAGACAGAGTCCATTGTTTGTTTATTTGTTTTCCCTTGTTTTTTACATCTGAGTCAAGCCTGCTTCTAGAAAATTCTTCACACCACTAAACATTTTATGTGTTCATATTTGTGCACCCAGAGGATTTTAGCTGACTTGTGAGCAAATTAAAAGAGTGATAAGGGTGGCCACCAGGGTTTTTAATCTGCTTTGTGTTAGACTGCAAAATAGTAGAAATGATGAAGTAGCTTTAGTGGAGGAATGGAGAAGTAAAGTTAATTAATTGGTCATATTTAATGGAATGGTCTGGGCAGTTTGACATAACTTATCTCAGTTAATTCTTTCTTCAGTTTTGTACGGTAGAATGATTTCCACTTTATGGATAAAGAAGCTGAGGCCCAGAAGGGTTAAGGAGGCTGCTCATAAATGACACGGTGAACATACAAGCCAAGGCATATCTAACTCCACAGTCTCAGCCATTCATTTTTGGAAGGAATCTCAATGTCCAGACCATGTAGCCTATGTTCACATGTGTAGGTGCCACTGAAGTGCACCCAGCTCTCTGATGTCTGAGGAGTCTATCTGGTGTTAACAGTACGAGGCGCTCTGGCTCCTACTAGATGAGCTGGAGTTATAGGATTTCCTGGCTGATCCTGTATCACTCAGAAGGAGAAAAATGGTGGGATCTAAAATAAGTCAATTAAGTTGGAAACTTACCAAAAACAGACTGCAAGTGATAACTAGGAAGGATGATAACTAGGAAGGACGGTAACTGACTAACCTGGAAAGAAGAGGAACCAAGAGGTTTATATTGTGCCTGTGAAGTTGGTAGTGCTTGTTCAGTTCCCAATATATGCCCTGCAGTATAAAATGGAAAAAAAATAAAGTGGGACAAGGAACCTTAAATTTAACCATCACCCCAGACAATTTGTGTTTCTTTTAGACACCAATATTCTTTTTCGTATTAAACATAACAGAGAGGGACAGTGACAGAGAGAAAGAGAGAATCAATTTTATTTATTTTTTATGTGGCTTTAGTTGCTCTGACACCTCGTTGTGTACATGGTGCTGGGGTTTGAACCGGAGTCCTTGTGCATGCTAGACAAACCCTGTAACCGCTGAGCCCACTCCAGGCCCCCTGTCCAGCATCTCTATGAAGACTCTGCTCTCTCTTTGCCACTAAGTTGTTAGGTCCTTGAAAACAGGGACCTTTCTGTCCATCTTTTTTGGTCCTCATTGTACCCATTTTAACCCTCCTGTTAATATTTGTGGAATAAGTTTTGAATGAATGAATGAATAAAATTAACTGAATGAGCTGGTCAGTTATTCTGGATGAAAGCATCCTCAGATTTCAGTCACTTATATCTTCGTGGATGAAAATGACTGTGTATTTGGGGAAAGTTATTTTTTGTGAGTCTGTGTGTGTGTAGCTCCAGAACCAGTGCACAGGAATGACCCCACCACAAGCCAGGGGCAAAAGCTGGCTCTTCCTCCTCTGTTTCCTTGCATGGATCAGTTGTCCACTTCAAATATTATTAGAACTATGGTTTTTAACTTTCTGCCTTTTTTTTTTGTAGAAGCAGTGTGTTTAAGTCCTAACCTATGGAAAACATTTGGAATGAAAATAAATACCAAAAGTCTGTTCTAATTTAAATTGATAGTTCTGAAACAAAATTCAGTCAAAAGTAGCCTCCTGAGTATAAGTCTCAATTTTCTTTCACATTGTGACATTTCTCTAATAGGAAAGAAAACCCAAACAAAAGAAAACAAACAAATAAACAAAAACCACTTCTAATTATCCCCCAAGTACTTCCTTTTGATTTCTGGAAGCTACTTAGTTTGTCAAATCATACGATAGTCATCCTGTTTAAGGTACAGGTTTCATTTGGCTGTTGGAATCTGAATAGTGAGCCTGTGTGGCTAAGCACACAGAGGACCTGTGTTTTCCTAAGGACTCAATAAAAGACCCACCACAGCCCTTCCGGGCTCTTTCATATGCCCACCTTCTTTAGGGTCCCCAGCTACACAATTTTTAAAAATAGTAATAATAATAGTAACAGCAACAACAATTACCATGACTTTCAGCCTTCCTCATCCTTTCTAGTTCTGATGGTTCTTGACGTTCTTATGAGAATTAAGTCACTCAGCGTGGGAACCCACCGCTGCTGATATAGGTGTTCATTCCTTTTCTCTTGATCAAGGTTATGTGTAAAAACTATGTGAATATTTCCCTCAGGAGCCCTGTGATTGAACAGACTTGGTAACATGGGATGAGTGAGTACAATTGAAAGAAAATAAAGATTCTAAGTAGTGCTTCTCTGATGATGGCATAGTCAAGTAAAAACTTTGTTGGTCCCTCTTCCAAATTAAACATGATAGAAAACAATTTTAATATGCATAAAAACAAATCCTACCAATGTCTACAAGGGTTCTTTTATTATCGCAGACTATTAAACATTAGTCTACCCGATAACCATGCAGCAGAAACCTCATTTGATTAGATGAAGGTGTGGTTGCACATGAGGTTGAAAATATATATTTTTCATACCCAATCAGTGTTTTCAATGTCCTCTGTCCTTGTCTTAGCAAAGGATAAGACTTATTTAAGACTTCCCATTTAGAGTTTTCTGAGACAACCTTAATGCTCTATCACTGTCTTCATAGACTTAGAGCATGGATTTGTGAACACTTCAAAAATTTTAGTAATCCACTGTCTTACCATTTGTTTTGTAATTTTTAAAAATTATTCAGTGTTAGAGCAATTTTTAAAAAGTTCACAGTATAATTGAGCCAGCATCCAGAGACCCCATCTGCCTTTGCCCACATGCCTACCCTTCTCTACCGTGGACATCTTGTGCCACATGGGTGCCTGTGTTACTACAGTTGCTGAACCTACATTGACGCGTCCTCACCCCAATGGTGTAGCTAGGGTTCCCCTCTAGTGTGTATAGTCTTTGGGTTGTCACCACAATGATTTGTATCTACCAGTATTTTATCATACAGAAGAGTTTTGCCTAACTGTCCTCTATGTTCTGCTTGTCCTTTTTTTCTCTTGTTTTGTTTTTCTTAATTTCTAATACTTTCCCCTAAAACGTCGAGTTCCTTGATTTCAGTGTCATTGATCTAAACTAGGTACTTCTTACTACCCAATCACACAGGAGTTTTAAAAAGTGATTGTTGAACAAACCCAAGCTTCTAATGGATGTCTTTGAGAGTGTTTTAATAATGTCCTTACTGAACCCAACTTCTGGAATTCATTCATGTGTTTTTTGTTTTTTTCAAAAAGAGAGGGACAGTGAGAAGAGAGAGAGAGAATTTTATTTAATTTTTCATGATGCTTTCATTGTTCCAACACTTTATTGTGTACGTGGTGGGGAGTTCAAACTCACCTCCTCACACATGCCAGGCAAGCGCCATAACTGCTGGGCCACCACTCCGTGCTCTCATTCATATATTTGTGTGAATGTATTTGTTTAAACTTTTTGTAAGTAAACTTTTGTGGTTTTAAATATTGTTACATATTCTTTAAATCAATGCAGAAAAATGCAAATGAAATTTGAAGAATAACCCCACATCTTATGCAAAGTTATTATTCTTTGTGTTTTATAAAATTGAATATTTCTTAATGTGTATCTATAGCCAGAGATAACATTATATTATACCATCATTCCATTTTAATTAGAATTACTAAACTTAATTAACATTAGGATAAATAAGAGAAATAAAATCCAAAATCAGAATTTTTAAATATTGCCCCAATATGAATGTATATTCATATATAAAAATAGGTAAAAACTGAAATAGGAATGATTATTTAACCATTCTTTTCAATACTGGGTAATGTTATGAATAACTCTTTATAGTCTTTGTGTCTTTATATCTTTATTTATAGTCTCTTTTGCCTCTGTATATTGTTATATTACTTTTTAAGCATCAAGGTTGATAATATATATTTTATTTGTTTAACCTAAATGGCTGCAGTTCTTTAATGCTGATACAGTATTTAATGGGTTCATTGCTTCATGTTAGACTTTTTATACAATTTCTTTATTTGTGAAGGCTACATCAATTCCTGTTGTTTACGATTAGATTTTTGTCATCTTTTCTCCTTTTTACTTCAAAAGCCTGTTTTTTCCCTCTTTGTGCTCTGTTTCAGAATCATTTCTCTTCATTTTTCTGTGCAATGAAGAATCGTTTGGTTTTGAACTCTTGTCTGTATTTGTTTGGGCAGTTAGTTGCTTTTGTCTGCCTGGTCTGCCTCACATTTGCCCTCCTCCTTTCTGAGTTTCTCTTTGTGTGTGCACATTTGATGCATATTTTCTGTGCTTGTTCCATTCTGGAAATATTAATAGCAGAAAACCCCTGATCAACAAGTACTCCAGATTGTAAATATTTCAGAGAATATTTAGTGGTTCTGAAACCACTCAGATTGGGAGTTTTAGAACTCCCTCTTTCTAAAACAGTGGAGAATTAGCCTGACCCTGATTGGGTACAGTCCCCATGATTTTTATCATGAGATCAACCCTTTTATATATCATAGGCTCTTATCATGGCAATTTAGCCACTGTTGCTTCTCTCTCCTTCACCAAGCCTCTGCTACTTCAGACCCTCTAGGCTAATTGGGAATTTGGCACTAAAACCACTTCAACTTTTTCTTCTCTGAGTACTTTAGGGAGGTATGAAGTACCAGCTTTAATGAGATAAGATAATCATATATAATTGGATTGTTCTTAAGCCAATTACAAGTGCATGTGTAAGGATAATTAAAATGGAATTAAACATCCTCTGTGGCAACAAATTTAGTTCATCTCCTTTGTCTTTGTTCCAACATTCTAAAATATATTTTTGCTTAGGAGGACACTTTTTAAAAAGATCTTCTATTGGCTTTGTCATGAAAGATGTGCCTCTCTGATTCTTCTTTTTATCTAAAATATTCATAAAAGAATTTTAAGCATATTAAATAGTAACAGCATAGGTCCTACTTTTTACATTGCTTGTCATGGAATGCTTGTCATGGAATTTCAGAATTTTTATCTTTTTCTTATTTCCCAAAATTCCCCTCAGTTGGAGATGCTCTCAATAAATTACCTCAACACCCTATTTATACAAGAATACTTAGGCTATGTAATAAGAATTAAACAAACCCCTTTCTTAATTTTCCAATATTTCTTTACGTTTTTCCTCCATGTCAATTGCTAAGAAAAGAAAGGTCTTCCAAATTCTCTGTGAACTGTTGTTTTTTTTTTTTTTGGTGAACTATTTCAAACAGAAAAATACAAGTGCTAATAAAATGGACACCAATACACCAATTAACCTGCCTCAAAATGTTAGATTTGTTTTTAAAGAGAGGGAGAGAGAAAGAATCAATTTTATTTATCCATCTGGTTTTTGTTTTGTTTCTCTGACACTAAGTTGTGTATGTGGTGCTGGGGTTTGAACCTAGGTCCTTGTTCATACCAGGCAAGCACTCCAACTGCTAAGCCACTGCTCCACCCCCAAAATGTTGGAATTTTAAAAGTAAATATAACTTATAAATTTTGTTGATAAGTGAGATTGATGATCTTTTTTTATACTGCATTTATTTCAGAATAAAGTCTAATAATTTTATAAAGTAAAATGAGAAACTTACTTTCTTTACCTCTTCTCTGAAATCTATATGACATAATGTAGTAGAAGTTCAGAGAGGAGGTAAAGAAAGTCTTCAAGATCACTTTTTTAGGGCCATTTTAAATTTGTGCTTTGTGTGTTTATGGTGGGGTTTGCCTGTTGATCCATTTTTAAAGAAGTTTGTAAGATTGATTCATGTTTTCTATTTTTTAAGTTAAATTTGAAAATTTTATAAACAAAATAGCTTATTGGTCTTCAAAATTCTGACAAAGTCACAATACTGTATTACTCTGTTGAAGATCTGTTTTTAATTACATCTGCCTTTTTAATCTGTATGATATATCCAGTATTATTCCTTGTTCAATTCCTATATGTGTTCATGCCATCTCTCACAAGGACTGCTTTATTCATTTAATTAAAAAATAGCAACCTTTTCTTTTTGATAGTCTTCACTGTTATTTTTTGTTTCATGAATTTCTACTATTGTCTCTATTTCCTTGAGTGTTTATTTTTGGTAGATTTATTAACTTCATGACTGAGCAGATAACCCTTGAATTATTTATCTTTCCCACTCTAATATGTAAAATTTGTTGTTAAAACAAGTTGAGGAGCATTTTGCAGATTTTGTCGTTATTGCTTAAATTTCTGTTTCAATCTTTTCTCTAACTTGTAACATACTTATTAGTGTGCTTTTAAGTGTCCAAATGTGTAGCAGATGTCTAGGGGCATTGAAGAATTGCTGCCATTTATTATGATACCTAACTTTATTTCTCTTTGGATAGAGAGACAAAGTTTTATGTTAACTCTTCAGAATTTATTGAGACCAATAGTCAAGGGAGATTTATTTTCTCCTTATTGTTCCTTGAGTGTTGAAAAAAAATTGATTTCTCTGAAGAGTTCTATGCAGCGCAGTACTCTGTTAAATTCAGTGGTTCATTAGTGATTATTGAGTTGGTAAAGCCCTCTATGCTTACAAGAAATATTTTAACTTGAGCCATCAGTTTTTAATAATATATGTTAAGGCTCCCTCTTAGCATTATGTTGTTAGTTTCCCTGTAGTTCTCTAACTTTTAAATTTTGAGGCTGTGACAATTAAATGGATGCAGGTTCAAGATCATTACATGTTTCCAGTGAATCATTTCTTACACATTTAAAGAATGGTTGTTTTCATCCTCAATAATGTTCTCTACATTTGTTTATCTTTGTGATGCTAATCTTGAGTTACTGTGTTATGTTTTGAATTTCTGTTTATGTTTATATTTCTGCTTATCTCATAATTTTTATTCTTTCCATGTGATTTTTGCTTTGTGAGCATCTCTATCAAAAGCAATATGTACCTGGATTTTATTACTTTGTCAGTCTACTATAAAAATCCAGTCATATTTATCATGATTATGTTGGACTTTGTTATATTGTTTATTTTTCTCCTTTTATGCCTGCCCTCTGATTTACTAAATTTTCCTCCATCCATTTATTTGTAAGTTATAGTTTTTTTTCTCTCTCTGCTCTTTCAAGGCTACCTATAGCTTTAACAAAATAAAAAAAAAATTGTCTCATTTTCGACATCAGTGTTTTGTTCTGCTCTCATTGGAATCACTTTCCATTTTGCATGCAATTACTGTTAGGTATTTTATTTCCACATTGTCTTAACTCTCATCAATCATCAGTATTATGTTTTACAGCCAGTGTTTGGATCAGTTCATGCCCATTAGTCTTTTAGCTTACCGTTGCTCCTGCAGCCCTGTCATTCCTTCCTTGATAGAATTTCTTTATTTGCTAAGAATATCCACTAGTGGTTATTTCAGCAAGATTCTCTAAGGAATAGAATTTCAGTTTGAGGCACTGAAAATGTTCTCATTTCATTGCAAATTTTGAGAGACATAGTTGCAAATGAAATTCTGCATTGTGGTTTATTTTCCTTTGGTGCTTTGAAGATATTCCAGTGTCTTCTATTATTTATTGATAAAGTTTTGCTCCATTTCAGTATCATCTGTCTGGAGATAATGTATCTTTTCTTCCAAAGGGTTTTAAGATATCCTTTTTGATTTTTATGTTTTGAGATTTCAACATATCTGATGGGTAATGGGAATGGGTGTTTATGTTTCTTGAGATAAATTGTGTTGCTTTATCTGAGAACTCATATTTAAAAATATCTCATCCATTAATCATTCAGATATTGCCTCCTGGCCATCCTATATTTTTTTCATTCTGAAACTCCTGTAGATACACATTGTGACTACTTTGTGTTCTCTATATTTCTCCCTATTCTATATCAACTCATCATTTTAATTTAATTTTGTCTTTGCAGTACTGGGGGTTAACCGCAGGCCTCAAACATGCTAAACATCTTTTCTATCACTAAGTTATATTTCCAGCCTTTATAAAAAAATTACTTTTTTTACTTTTTTATTTTGAGAGAGGGCCTTACTGAATTGTCTAGAGTGTCCTAGAACATGAGCTCCTCCTGCCTCAGCTTCCCAAGGGTAGCTGAGATTACTTATGTATGCCACCACACCCAGGAAATTTATCATACTTATACTTTATTATAGATATTTTATTCAGCTCTATATCATAATTAACCAATAATTCTTTCCTCTGCTATGTCTGCTGAATATCTTTGCTAATTTCTAAAATCTACATTTCTGGAAGTTCTATCTGGTTGTTTAAGATATGACTATTCTTTTATCATAGTGTTCTGTTTCTTCTTCTTTTGTGTTTATTTAGAACAAAGGTTAATAAACTTTCTCAGTGAAGGGCCAAAGAGTAAATACTGCAGGTTTTGCAGACTATTGGATTTCTGTTACAACTCTGCATTATAATGCAAAACTAACCTAGATAGCATATAAACAACGTGGCGCGATTATATTTCAGCAAAACTGTATTATCAAAACAGGCAATGAAGTGTAGTGGTAGCTCCTGGATCATAATTTGCTGACCTGTGATTTAAAACATGCTCTTTATAACCTCAGGCAGGCTCGTCTCTTAGCTCAAGCTACTGGGCATAGTCATTCTTTTGTTCAGCGTGTCAGCTGACTGCCCTTTATGGTGGGTCATTTTGTGCTTTGTCATTATTTTGAGTTGTGAACTCTGCATATAGTCTTCTGTTGGACACTGGTGTGCCTTATGTTATGAAATTATCCTTCAAAGTACATTTGTGTTTCAGACATTACAACTAATATTTTTTTAAATCAAGATTTGCTTTTTAAGTTATCACCCTCAGAATTAATCTGAATAGCAATCTTCTGAAATAATCCAGTACTTATTGTGCTACTTGACACATGGCAAACACACAGTTACTATTGCTATCATATTCTTTTTGAAAAATTAACAGCACCTGGCTGGGGATGGAGCTCGGGGGAACACTTTCCAATCATGCTGAAAGTTTGGTTCCTGGTATCACCAAAAGTAAAAATGAAAATAAAATTGTTACTGTTTTCATAGATTATAGAAATTACTTCAGTTGTACTTGTTAGCATTTATGTTTCCAAAGTTTCTGAAAATACTGATTAATTAAAATTTCTTCATTAAAATTTTCTTTTGGGGGGACTTTTTTGAGTTAAAAAGTTAGAAGACATTGAGTGAAATGTTTCTTATGGAAATTAAGGTTAGCTAAGGACAATCAAACATTAAAGGAGGTTCATAGATTTTCTCTTGTGAAGTATCATTTGCGAGGGGACAGAATTAAACATTTCATTGGGTATGTATGTTCAACATATGCAAATATGTGTGTGTGCATGTGTATTCTCCTCAATCTGTAGTAAATTTATACCTCTTGCTTGTTCATCACAGGACACTTGAAATGGACCAAAGCTGAGGACATTGACATAGAAACCCCAGGATCTATTCTTGTCAACACTAACTTGAGGGCATTAATAAATAAACATACGTTTGCTTCCTTACCTCAGCATTTTCAGCAATACCTCCTGCTTTTACTTCCAGAAGTGGATAGGCAGGTAAGTAGAAGTTTTAGACACTTGATATCAGTCACTAGTTACATTGTGAAGGGGCAGGGCTCTTATCAAAGATGACTGATATCTAGGTAGTCTGTTTTGTATTAGTACCTTTATAAAACTTATCAATATCTGCTTCTTGCTGTCATTGGCTTATTTGCTTAATCTGCCAAAAACAGAACCATATTTTTGTTCTTAATAGGGAGCTAGTTTCAGTTTTAAAATGTAGTACATTGGGTTTGAGTGAAAACTATAGACCTACCCAGATTGGGAAAGGAAAGCAAAGAAATCAAACATTCCACTATCAAATAAATCTTTGGAGTAGCTGTTCCTTTGCCTGGAGGGAATATTGAAATTCGGTAATAAAAAGCCAAGGTTTCTAAGAAATTATGTAAATGTTTTTATTCTCAACTCTTTCCAAAAGGCATTTAAAATTTATGTTTGCATGTGCTTTCTGAGAGTCTATCATCATGAATATGATTGCCTATAAATAATCACCTTTTATCTTTCTTTTTAGTATAACTGGAAAAGCTTTAAGTGTATTTTTGAAAAGCTTCTAAAATAAGGAAATACAAATATAGGCCTGTAATAGCAGGCATCAATCATCTTCTAAAGCTGTTTCCTTAGGGAAAAAAGGGAAAATTTTTTTCTTCACATAAACTTTTATGAAATTTCATAGAAATTATTGAGTGATATCTTGAAACATTCTTCTTATTTCAATAAATTCAGATACTGTATATTGTTTCCATTTGATGGATTTAGTTAATATATGTGTATTTATGAGTTTGTATCTTGAAATAATAGGCGAATCCATGAATCAAAGTAGGGAAAGTAAAATCAATATTTCCATATTACCTAGCGTAAGTTTTCTTAGCTTTTTATTTGATTCTGTTTTCTGTTAACTTACCTATCTCCTCCATAATATTTCAATATAATATGCAGCAGTTTGTTACAGTTCTTATTTCTTTGGTGATGATTGTTGTTCGTACTTAGAAAAATATTGTTTTGATTTCATATACATTTTCCTTTGGGAGTTTGCCATCACTCAACAAAAAATTACTTAGCATTTACTGTGAATATGATGTTTCAGATGCTTTGGGAACGTAGACAATAGATGCTTAATAAGTACTTACGGAATCATTGGTTAAGTGTACTCTAGTTGAATGCATATACTTTTAGTGGCTAAGCAACATAAAAAAAGTCAGATATGCTTAGAGATAAATGGCACAAAATAATGCAGTTTTTTATGCAAAGGGAAAAATCAGAGTCAAATTTAAGATCCTTGAATTGAATGTTGATATACAGATAGAATTTAAATAAAATAGATGAAAAAGTACCAAGAGAGAGGTCTAAAGATATAAAAAAATCAAAAGCTAATTTGACAGGAGTCTGGAATGTAAGAAGAACAATACAAATGCTCCTGGAAAGACACTGGAAATAGATTTTCAAAAAGACTCCACATTTGAAGCTGGAGTCTGAACAGTGTTCCAGTAAGAAGCCACTGAGGGCTGCTGAGCAAAGCTGTGGTGTCATGAGGGGTTGCTGTGTAAGGACAGTACTGGTAGTACTGAAAGACGGGGTTGGGAATAGGAATGAAAAGAGTGGAAAAAACAGCTAGTAAGCAGTGTTAATTATCTCAAGGTGGCAAGCTAAAGTCTTTGGGAGGGATGACACTGAAATTAGGAAGAGGACCCTGCAGTCATCAGCCTTGTTGACATTGTCACTGTCCTCCTCCTAGCAATTTCTAAAAATTATTTTTGGTACTGGGGATTGAACTCAGTGGTACTTTCCAGTGGAGTTACATCCCCAGCCTTTTTTATTTTTATTTCGAGACTGGGTCTCACTAATTTGCTGAGGCTGGCCTCAAACCTCCAATCCTACTATCTCAGCCTCCTGAGTAGGTGGGATTATGGACATGTGTCCCTGGGCCCTGTCTCCTATTTTGTCAGAAGCAAGGTATAAGGAGGAGCCTCTCTTGATTCTCTGGTTATAAATTTGCTTGAAAATAAAGTTCAGATGTCAAGAGAAACTTTTTGAGAGGTTTGACTTCTTAGGTTAATATGACTGTTTCCTCCACCTCAACATAAGTGAGGTTTATCTTATTTTCACTTTTATCTCCAAACATGGGAATAGGGTTTGGCATGAACAAGGCATTGAATAAATATTTTTGGAATGAAGAAATGACATATATGATTTAGACAAAGATTCAGTAATTTTAGAGGCCAGAATCTAAACCTAATATTATATTCAAGCTGTAGCAGTTTATATAACTCAGTGTTTTTCCAGGCACTGTGAGAAACATACATGAATAAGGCACGATACCTGTCCTTAAATAACATTTAGTCCCTTGAAAAATTAGTTATTCATTGAAGAAATATTTACAGAGCATGTATTGAGTGTTATTTACTTTGCTAAATACAGAGGATGCAAGAATGAATCTTAGGGAGGAATAACAGGAGAAAGATGAGCTCATACTGAAATCTGATGCACTTTGAACACTACCAGGAAAGAAGTTTAAAAAATAGGTAGGTTAACACCCAATTTAGTATAAGATGAGGCTGAGTCACATAGATGTCAGAAGTATGAACAAAGTCCTGTGAAGGCACAGAGGATGTAGAAATGTCACCCAAATGTAGTACTGTAGAGGATTTTACAGTGGAGAGGATGTTTAATTTGAACCTTGAACCTCTTCATAAGTAGAGTCAAAGGAAAGAACATTTTACACACAGAGGACACTGCATTTCCAAAGACTCACTGCCTGTTGTTCCCATAGTTTCAGTGTTTTTGTAGGACTGGAACAGCCTGCAAGAGAATGGTGAGATAGATGCCTTGTTGGGGAGAGCACGTTCTACAATCTTGATGACCTGCTTGCAGGGCAAGCTTTTTGAAATTTTTCTGAAACCATTGGGTTTCTTTAAAGAGCTTTCAAATGAAGAATGGCATGCATAGAATAATTCAAACAAATATTTTAGTGTCTGGACAGAGCGGATGGCAAAAAAATACAAAGAGTAAATAAATAAAATATATTCATTTTTCCCAATGAGCCCATAGCCCTGTGAATGATGGACTAGACAGGCAGAAAGATAAGACACAGGGAGACTGATTAAGAGACAGTTTCAGTAGTTGAGATAAGAGATAAACGTCTGACCTTGTGCATTGGTCTTGGAAATGAAAAGAATGAATTCCAAACACATTTTCAACCCAGAATGAGTTAAGAATAAATCACAGATTGCCTATATTATGGGGTTGTTATAGGTGTGAAGGAAACTGAAGATTTTATCTAGGGTGATTGGGAAGGACAGAGACTCTGTGGACCTGTCATCGTTTGAAAACAAGAGGTTTGGGGCTCATTCTCTCTATCCTCTTACTTCCTCTCTGCATTTACCCCTTTCCCCCAAACTTTTCTTTTTATTTCTTAAAGAGAAGAGGGGCAGAGAGAGAAAGAAAGAAAGGGAAAATCAGTTTTTATTTAGTTTTTCATGTGGCTTTCATTTCTCCAACACTTTGTTGAGTGTGTGGTGCTGGGGTTCAAACTGGCATCCTTGCACATGCCAGGCAAGTGCCGTAACTGCTGAGCCACTGCTCCAGACCCATCTTCCTATCCTGTTTACAGGCCTGCTTGTTTTCAATTATGTTTTTTACTCCCAGTTGTTTTATAACATCATTACATCTAGTTCAGTATTTGATACTATTATTCATGAATTATATTGCAAGTAATAGAAAATCCAGCTCAAACTGACTTTAAACATAACGGGGATTTATTAGCTCAGGTAAGTAGAAGACAGGTTAGTGCTAATTTTGGATATTATGCCTGGCATTCAGTTATTATGAAGGACCCATTTAATTATTATTCAAAAGGTTAATTTAAAAAATCTTCTCCCTTCCTGTTGACTTTATTCTAAACCTCAGTCCTTTTGTGATAGTATGGTTACCTGAATCAAAAAATGGACCCTTGCCTTTTGGTTTATGTGCATGGGTAAAATATATCTGCCCCAGTATTTCAAACTAAAGACCTAAAGAGTCACACTGGTAGTGTTGCAGAGATCATGTGACTATTTCTCAGTGACTCTAGCCAAGGAAATTGAATATGTAAGTTGGCTTAAGCCACCTAGGCTTACCCTCGGAGCTCAGAAGGTGTTCACTGCTCTGGGAGAGCAATGGTACAGTTATGTTAGAACCTGGAGATATGTTTAAAATCCTGTTTTTAGAAAGTTTTATCAGAGGATATATGATTTTTGGGGGGCATGCTTTTTAGACAACTGAAGTAGGGTAGAAATTTAGTTTGATTTTTAACATGTTGAGTTAAGATGATTCTGTTGAATGAAATGTCTAGAAAATCCCATATTCAGGTTTGAAGACTGGATAAGATGGTGTTATTGATAAAATGTACATAGATTATTGTGGGAGCTATGGATTTGATGAGATTGCCATCCCAGAGGAACACACATATTATGAGAGAGCATGGGAAGGAGCCAGGAAATAGATATAAAAGTAGCAAATCCATGTGAGACCATCAGTGTGGAGATCATATAGAGGCAGCAGCATCATGTCCCTCCACATCTGTCCTTCAATCTTATTTGCTTTGCTCCAGAAACAAACCCGTGGATGAAATACTGAGCGTGAGGGTCTGTGCTCCCACTGTCTTTTTCTATTTTTATTTTTGAAATAGTTGTAAGCATTTATAAAATTTTAAGGTACATTCAAGATGTATCTAGTATGATTATTCAATCTTCTTCCTACCTAATATGTTATGATTTGAGGTTGTATTTCTACAAATAAGGATATTCTCTTACATAAAATCAGGAAATTAACAGTGATGGTTACTGTATGATCCTTAGAGTGTATTATTCCATTTTAGCAAGTTATCCCAGTAATATTACTTTTAGCAAAATCCTGTACAGTATCTGTGTTTTCATCGAACTGTCTTGTCTCTAGTCTCTAGTCGTCATCTTCTGGAATAGTTTCCTTGTCTTTCATGACTATTACACTTTAGAAGATCATAAGTCATGAGCTAGCATGATGTTTCCTTGTGATAGGATTGTAGATTATGTACCTGTGGGAGGGACAGAGTAAATGATGCTGTGTTCTTGTCCTTGCATCCTATTTGGTGGTACACAGTTTTGATTTGTTCTAATAATAATGTTCTTCATGTCATCAAGCTTCTCCAGTATAAACTTGGTCCTTTCCACTTTGCAATTAATTAGACTAAGTAGTATTTTGTGAGAAAGTACCTTTTAGCTGTGTAAATAGCATGCTTCTCTTCAAAATTTCCATTAATTAGTTTCATTACATTTTATGGCTCCATTCTTTTCTTTTTTGATAGGTTTTTATGCTTAAATTCTCTAACATTTGCTCAGGGGAATCCCATTAAAGCTGCCCCCGGGTCCTCTGACATGTCACCATCATTCTTTGAACACATCCTTGCTTTGAAGCACATCAAGATGTTCTGATTTTGTTTTATACATTTCTGGCACCAGCCTAGGAATGCACTCTTTTTCCAAGAAGCCCTGGTTCCCTGTAGTGCAAAACAGAATTTAGACTCACAGTCTCATTAGAGGTGCACTTTTTAACTGTTTTGGTATTGCTGCTCCTGGATCTAGTTCAAATTTTGGAAATACATATTTCCATTTATGCATGAGTACTAATACAAGCATATGTGTGTGTGGAGACAAGGAAAGTCATGTAGAAGAAATAATTAGCCTAATATATAAACATGCAATTTTTATCTACATTTATTTCTATGTGTAGTTTTCTATCTTGTAAATCATGAATTCTTGCTAATCCTAATCTAATATTTTATGGCTCATTCTAGTTTTCTCTTTTTTCCATTGCTGTTTCTTTCTTCTCTGACAGCAAGAAACTGGCTTCTATTATGAACATATCTAAATACTTAATTACCTCCTTGTAGGTAGCCATTCTCTCATCTTGGCCAACGTACCTCCCCCATGTGGGCTGTCTCCTCATTGTACTCAGGCTCTGACTTGATGACAGGCTACCCATACACCCATCCACCATCCCCGGACATCTTTCCCTTCTTGCATAGCAGTTGATGCTGCACACCAGGCCACTACATGTGGCTGCCTCCTTACCATGGTCAAAATCCAAAACCTGTCTCCAGGCCTCCCCTCCTCATGAACGCCTACCTTACCCCTTGGGCTTTGTGATTCACTGGACAATCATGGACCCCTAGGTATGGAGAGAGAGAGAGAGAGAGCGAGAGAGAGAGAGAGAGAGAGCAGACAGACACACATATACACACAACTATATATATATGTGTGTGTATATATATATATATATATATATATATTTTTTTTTTTTTTTTTTTAGAAGGACAGTGTGTGAGAGAGAGACAGAATCAATTTTTTTATTGAGTTTTTCACATGGCTTTTATTGACCTGACACTTAGTTGTGTACTTGGGTGCTGGGGTTTGATCCCGTGTACTCGCACATGCCGGGCAAGAGCCGTAACCGCCACTGCTCCAGCCCCACTTTATATTGTTTTATGCTTCAGACCTCAATGACTCAAAAGGTGAAAGAGAAGGTCCTATGGTTTCTAATTTGGTTTAGCTATCCTGGAGCCCAACTAGTGGATCAGACGGAGGACGAAGAGTGAAATTGAGCTCCGCAGCAGCCCTGTGTGGCTAGCACAGGCTGTGTTGGTTGATTAGCCCCTACCAGGTGTTCCTCTTGTGGTCAGCCCTCTCTCAGCCGAGTTCTGGAAACACTTCTTCCCGTCACCCGTCCAGCAAATGCTGTCTGTCCTTGTTAGTTCTGGTTTACTGCACAGACCTTTGTGGCTTTGCTGCACTTTCGACCATGGCTTTGTATATCTCAATTTTAATGTGCTGTCCTCCAGTGATTGTAACTTGAGCGAACCATCTGTGTCTGCTTCGACTCCTGAATGACAGACCTCTTGAGGAAGATGAGTAATGTGAATGTAAGCAACTTCTAGTGATTTGAAGTTGGAATAGGTTTTGCAATTCATTTAATTCTTCAGCCAATATTTATTTAACACCTGTTATGTGACAAGCTCTGCAAAGCACTTATGATACAAACATTAGTAAGTCTCAGTTCCTATTCTGAGAAAGAAGGAAGAGCAAGTAGTTGCGGAACTGTGCTGTCGTGGTAGTGTAAGCATCGTGCTATGGGAACGTAAAGGAGGCAGTTATGTTCTGAGAGAGAGGAATCTTGAAAATAGAGATGCCATTTGGGCTGGGTCTGAAAAGATCTAGAGTTTACCAGGCAAAAAAATGTGTGACAGGCATTCCAGATAGAAAAAACAACACATGTTAGTAGAAACGTTGATTACGTACAGTGCTAGGCTTTCTCATACATAGTCTCTAGTCCTTGTAATAATGCTCCACCTCAGGTGGAGGAGTGAGGCATTGAGTATAAGAGGGTGGCTTTCAGGACCCCACCTTGCCATGGCTTCCCTCCATGTCTTCCTTTCTGTCCCTCACTCTCTGTCAGCTTCTATGCTTCCTAACAGCTCTGCCAGCACCTTGCTGTCATTCCTCAGATTGCAGCGTAGTCTCATCACAGAGGCTTGTTTTACCTGCCCTGCCTTCCAGAGTGCTCTCATTTGTTCCCTATTTTTGTTTATGGTTTTCCCAGGACTTGTCAGGTTCGATAATTAACTTGTGTATGTAGTTTTTATTTGCTTCATAGTACATTGCCTTTGTTTCTTCTACTCAATGTGTCTAACATATAGTAAGTGCCCAGTTAATGCAGAATGAACGGATGAATCAGTTAATTAATTCAGGCTGGGAAATCACTTATGAGACTTTTTTTATTGGTTATTTTTAGTTTGGTCATGACAATAGAATCCATTTTGATATAACTACAAAAGCATGGAATGTAACTCGTTCTGTCTCCAGTACCTCCGCTCTCCACCCCCATGCCTTGTCCCCTCCATCTACTCTACTGATCTTTCTGATGAGGCTAATTTAAAAGGAAGAACTTCAGTCAGACATTATAGAATGAGAAAGAAAGGCCTAATTAGGCGTTGTGTTAGTTCACTGGGTCTTCCATAAAATTCCATAGATTGAGTAGCTCAAACACAAAAACTTACTTTCTCACAGTTCTGGGGGCTAAAGTGCAAGATCAGGAGGCCATCATGGTTGGATTCTGCTAAGGCCTCTTTCTCTCCTGGACTGGCAGATGGCCATCTTTTCACTCTGTTCCAACATGACCTGGCCTTTATCAGAGTGTATCCCAGGTGTCTCTTCCACTTCTCCTAAGGACGCCTGTCTTAATGGAGTAAAAACATACCCTTTTGACTTAATTTTGTCTGAATTACCTCTTCATAAAATCTGTCACCAAATATAGTCACATCATGATTAGGGCTTCAGCATGTGGATTTGGGAAACACAATTCAGTCCATATTAGATATTTGGAAATAAAATCATGAGGGGTTGATAATTGAATTTGAGGGAGAAAGAGATGTTGAATATATGTTTTAGGAACTGCTTACTACATATTTGAGAATAGGAAAGAAGGTAAATCTTTATAGTGAAAGTGGACTTAAACATGTTTTGGCCTTAAAAAAAATGAGACCCTCCATGGGAGAAATTAAAGGTAAGAGGAACAGGATTTAATATATTGACCAAAGTTTTAGAAATGAAAAGAATGAGTAAATTATGTTAGAAAAGAAGTTTATTTGGGAAAAAAGAGTAGGGAGAGTTGATGCCTTAGCTCAGAGGAAAGCAGGAAGAAAGAACTAAATAATGTGAAAAGTCTAGTGCAAAATGAGAGCATTGGTCTAGGGGGTCTGTTTGTCTGCTTAGAGACTAGAGGTTGGGGGTTTGGAGAGCAGTAATAGTCTTTGGAAGGCAGACTGATGGATTGTCATAGGGTTCACCTTGGTCAAAAAGGAAGTTGCTGATAAGTTCTGAGGGCCCAGTCAAGGTTAGACAGTGATGGACACAGTTGGTCTACTTGTTCCACACACTCTCTCCCCCCCACAACCCGGCAGCACTAAATATCTGTGCATTTAACTTTGGTCAGATATGCCTGAAGTTAGATTTTTTCAAGGGTTGGAGATTTCCCAAAGCTCATATTGAAAGAGTTGAGGGATTTGTGAGATGCTTGTTGGCTTAACTGATTATGAGTTTTCAAGTTAAATAGGAAGCAAAGTAAAGTTGGAAGGCCTGAACCAGGAGGAAAGTTTACAGAGAAGAAAATGTGGTTTGGAAGGAAGGAGAAGGGTATGTTGTTAAAAGAAGTGTAATAGAGTTTCAAAATAACACACCTGGATGTGGCCAGGTTTAGGTAAGCACATGGTTTAGAATTCCTGTCCTTGGCTATAGAATTTTAGTTCAGAGATCAAATACAAAGAAACCAAATGGTCAGGACAGCATTAATTGGGGCTAGCAAACAGGCATAATTATACAAGTTCTTCATTCAGTCCTCACTTGGGAATATTGGTTAATAAACACAGTGCCTGGGTTTGTAGCGAGACATGCCTTTGTGCATAGCTCTCTGTAAGATGTGCTTGGAGAATTTTTAGAGCCTCTTTGGTTATACATAGCAGACTTTTCTTTCTTTAAGAATCCGTACTTTAAAAACTGTGTCTACATAGAACAATTTTGTGACCTTTTAAAAATATATGGCAGCTGGCGGAATAAATGTCAACTAAAGTGAATTCATAGTTAGGTTTTTATTACACTTTCAAATTGAACCTCATTGATGAATAGTTTGTTGTCATTTCTGTCATGGGTATCATTTTTAAGTGATCTTTTTTGCTGCCTCCATCAGGGCTAATAGGGCCGTCTGCAAATACTTATAGACCATCCCCCAGCTACTTCTAGATAAATTATGCCTATTATTTTTTGTGCAAATGGTAATTGCAGCATTTCTGTCCATTCTTACTAATGTCCCAGTTTTGCTCTGCATTCGTATCTGTGCCTGTGGTCTGTTAAATGACTAGCCACTGAAGGATGTGTACTACGTAGGCTCTTTAAAATCCTATCTGGCTTTGTGCTCCTCAGGTTTTGCACTGACTAGCAATAATGCACATAATTTTAACCATGGAGAATGTCATTAAACTAAAATGGAACATTTACACAGTCCCTTTTACAGAGAATTTTGAACTAGGAAAATGAATGTGTATGTCAGACATTTACAACACAAGAATGTGATTTATTGATTTCTGATGGCTCTGTTGGCATCAGTGTATATATTTAAAGAAGCCTTTATAAATGCAAATGGGAAAGGGCTTTCCATCCTTTTCCTCCATGAAAATAGCTCATACATTTTCAATAATTCAGGCTTCTTCTAGAGATTGCACTATACTGTATATATTGATTTTAAAATTATACTGTTATTTTATTCTACAAATAGGGTATATAATGAAATGTCAATTTACCTAAAAGATTATAAAATTCAAATGAATTAAAGATATGGAAAATACTACTATCTTAAGCCTTTATGTAAAAGTAAATGTGTACTTGAGATGTAATTATTTTAATGGAACTGACACTTGGGCTTTTTCTCTGCCTCTGAAAGCATATCTTAAAGTACTTAGGAAATCCATTATTCCGTCTTGCCTAAGTCACTTACTGGTGATAGTAAATCATACATAGCTAAAGATGTCTTTGCAGACCATGCCTGGATATTTCCCTTCTCACCAACAGCTTTATGGAGGCATCTATAATTTATTTAATAATATGAAAATCACTTATGGTGGAAAGTGATGCATCTGTATATTATTCACTCCTTAGCTAACTGAGAATTAACATCAAGTCCTATTTATCAGCATCTGCTTCCACATATGTCAAATAATGTATAGATTAGATTGAATTACAGATAATAGGGAACAAGTGGGGCTTATTTTAGTCCCATGCATATGGTGGTTAACAGAGGACGACAAATATATTCACCCTGGAAAACATGCTATTCTATGCATTAAAACACTTTCTGCCTCATGATCTTTAAAGTATATCTTTGGGCTGTATATGTTCCACTACCAATAGCATATTACACTACTAAATATTAATATTACTTGTAATATTCCCATAATGACCTTTTTGTTGCCTATTATATTTCATAAAATATATGTATAAGCAATACTTAACTGCCAGTTTACATATGAAGGAAAAGTAAGTGTCTTTAACCTGCTTTATCATAAATGTGAAAAAAAGTGATAGTTGTAGAGTTCGGTGAAGGGAGTTACTCATTGGTGTATTGCACTTTAGTTCCTGTCATTTTAATAAGGAACATTTTCACGCCAACATCGTCATCAGCCATTATGAATAGGAGTCATACAGTGACTCCTAAATTAGGGTCAAAAATAGAAGGAAGAAAATTGATTTTACCTATGAAATCACCTTTAGAACATCTAGTAGTTATTAAACCCGATTCAAATAATATAATTGTAGGGAAAAATATTTGATTCTACTTGTGAAATTTTTTGAAGATCATGTAAAGGAATGAATAATCAATTATAAAAAAGAAGTCAATTGTGTAGTAATGTTTGGATCTTTGTATTAAGGAGGTAGTATAAGTATGTATATTTAATTTCCTTCAATGCTTCTAATTCTGGTTAATGCAACACTGGCTTTTTCCCATTAATGTATTAATCAGTTTTGGAACTCAGAGGAAGTATGCCATCCAGATGCCAAAAATTGTGAGGAATTTCTGCAGGAGATAATGAAGATGAGACTAACCAGTGAGATGGTGAATGAGTGTGTGTTTTAGAAGGAAAATTCTGTAGGCTCTTACTAGAAGGGGACTGTAGATTTATACTGTACAAAACTAGCTCAATGATGGAAGCCAGAGTCAAGGATGGAGCAGTCAGGAAGCGCAGATCTCAGTACTACTCCTGCGTTTTGGGAATGTTCTCTATGGTTTAGTGTCTATAAGAATAGGCTCTCACCACAGAAGATCTTCCAGGCTGGCTTTGCTGTGGAATTACCTTGTGTGCTATGTCCTGAGGCTTGTCAAATTGCTAGCTAAAGGGAGGCCCATTGATGTATCATTAAACATCTGATTGAGGTGTTCCTTGTTAAAGAATCAATTCTTGCTTCTCCCAAGTGCTAAATCTCTACTTGGACATCAGCCTGGGCTAACATATATTTTTTATTGATCCTTTATATGAATCTGAACAATCTTACAAGGTATAGCAGACTGATAAAAACCATTTCAATAGCTGTTACTGATCCTACACCTGCTGGCCTCATGCTCCTAAGCAGCAAAAAGTCAGTACTCAATAACTAGACCTAGGAACGGTTTGGCAGTCCAAAAAGGAAACCCAGTGTGACAGTTCAGAGAACAAGACTCTTCATGTGTTACTGTCAGGAGAAAAATGATCTCAGCAGTATATGTTAATAAACTGAAGATGATTCAAAAGAAGTCATTTATTTTACAAATATCATTTGAAGTTTTATGGTGGTCCATGTAAAATGCTAGGCCTTGGGGATATTACATGACACAAGACCATCATGAGTACTACGCCATTGAGCTTACAGTCTAGCAGGAGAAACAGTGTTGAAAGTAGAAAATGTATATGAAACCTCCTGAGATTTTACATTTGAAGGAGAGAGAGAGAGAGAGTGCATATATGAGCTGGCACAGGAATTAACCAGATGCAGTTATTTTAAAGCAGGTTGGATATTTGAAATCTGAAGATACCTTTGGCAGAAGCAGACCAGTGCTCATTCTGTGGTAAAGTCTTCTCTACCATTAAGGCATGTGATTTTCTAGTCCATTTGTTGGGAACAGGCACTGTTTCTGACCCTGTCTGAGAACCAGGCACTGGTGCCTCAGTACAACATTTCAGATTGTTCTTGCTCATTCTGACTCTAGTGCTTTCTGCATATTCATGTGCTGATTGACATTCAACTGAAGACCTCTTTTCTGTCTATGATACACCATCTTCTCTGGTTTCTTTTTCTGTGAATTGTAGCTACCTTTGTTTCCTGTGACTCTCAGTTTCAATATCTTGTTAGCCCAGTAGATGGATAGTGATGACATTTACTGATATAGGTAAAACTGGGGCAAGAGCATGGGTCCTGTGGTTTGAAAGCACAGGTCCATCCAAAATTCATATGCGGGAACGCGAATACCGAGTTGATGGCATGAGGAGGAGGGGCCTCGGGAGTGATTAAATCGTGAGGACTTCGCCATTGTGAATGTGATTAATGCCCTTATAAAAGGCTTAAGAGAGTTTTTGTCCCTTCCATCTCTTCTCCTATGAAGGATACAGCATTCATCCTTTCTACATCTTCCACCATATGGGGACACAGCCACAAAGTGCCACCTTAAAAGGAGAGGGCAGCTCTCACCAGACAGCGAATCTGCCAGTGCCTTGATCTTATACTTCCCAGCTTCTAGAACAGTGAGAAAATAAATTTCTGTTCCTAATATATTACAAGTCTCAAATATTTTGTTATAATAGGATGAATAGATCAAGGTTTTTGACAGAATGGATTTGAGACATGTACGTAGAAATTGTCAAAAGGAACTTGGCTCTATTGGTCTGGAGGTTTAAACTATAGTTCTAAGATGGAGTTTAAAGATTTTGGAACCACCAGGTTATGCATGTTAATTAAAACCATAGATAGTGGGCTTGGGATAGAACTCAGGGTTAAGAGTCCTTTTTCTGTTAAGGACCCTAGGTTTGATACCTAGCACTGCAAAACAGCATGTGGATATAAATAATGTGGACTGAAGAATAGAGAAAAGAAGGCTTAAGACTAAGGCTTGGGATTTTCAAATCTTAATGACTGAAAAAAGGAAAATGATCTTGCATAATAGCCATGAAGGGAGGGAGGGGGAATTCATCACTGGAGCCAAGGGAGGTGAGCATCTAAGAAGGCAGGCATGACATATTTAAATTAGGTACTAAGTGAGAAGAGGGTTAAGTTACCCATTAGATTTCACATGTGCAATTCACCAGTAATCTAGACAAATACATATAATTTTTATAGTATTGTAAGGTGAAATATCAGTTTGGAGACTGAAAAATTTAGCAGAAACAGAGTATTTGAATAAAACTCTTACATGTGCTTCTTTCTACCTAAAAGAGAAATGGAGCAGTAGATCTCAGAATTTCTTATTAACTGCAGTGGCTCAACGGTTGCAGCACTTGCCTGGCGTGCGTAACTACGTGAGTTCGAACCCCAGCACCATGTACACAACAAAGTGTTGGAGGAACAAAGTCACATGAAAAACTAAATAAAAGTTGATTCTCTCTTTCTCTCAATCTCTCACTGTCCCTTCTTTCTTTAAAAAAAAAAGAATTTCTTATTGAGGACATTAAGGCCATTTTTTTTTTTAAGAGAGGGACAGGGAGAGAGAGCAAGAAACAATTTTTATTTAGTTTTTCATGTAGCTTTCATTGCTCCGAGACTGCTGTATACATGGTGCTGAGGTTCGAACTCACATACTTGTGCATGCCAGCCAAGCACCATAACCACCATAACTGCTGAGCCACCACTCCAGCCCCATTAAGGCCATTTTTAAACTTGCTCTTATAGATGGGGTCTTTTCTTCCATAATAAAGTTGTTGTGTTTTATGTATATGAAAATATTTTTCCTTGGATATTCTACTGAATTTTTGGTAATTTAAAAATTTTGATAATGTTTAATTATCAAAATTATTTTTATCCTCAAGAGTTTTCCAGATGTATCACTTGCTAAGAATTGTAATTTGATCTTCATCTTTCTGATTTGTATATTTTTTGAACACCATTTCATTTATTTGATAATGGAAGAAATCCAGATTAATGTGGGACAAGATGCGAGTCAATGAAGAAAGGAAGTAAAGGACATTTCCTCTCTTTTAAGAAATTTGGTGTAAAATGGAACCCATAAAATAGAATAAGTGGACTGCTTCCAGAAAACTGGGAGGAAGGCAGTGGGGAAACAAAATGCATTGAAATCAGGCAGTGGAAAGCTTAGGGAATTCCTGTTTGGTCACCACAGATTCTTCCCCCTCCGTCCCCCAGGAAAGTAGGAGTCTAGATCATAAGTAGGATGAGGCAGGGGAGGAAGGAACAAAAGCTTGAGGAGGTGGAGTCTGACATAGTGACTGAAGGGCGAGCAGTAAAGGGGCACCCGACGCTGCTGGAGGGTGATGGGGGCCTGGAGATGAATATAGCTGTCCACGGGTGAATGCTGGCTGTAGAATGAGAAGGTCCACCATGAGTTGGACTTTCATCAGATGGGTGTATCCAAACGACAAGAAAGGCAAGAATCTTGTAAATACGGTGGGCCAGACCCCAGACTTGAAAAGGGTGTGCTGAAGAAAGATCAATGGATTGGAAGCAAAGGGATAAGTGGACAGCAAGTGGATTTTGTGGCCGTCCCAGGAATGCATGAAAACCACAAACTGGAGGGAGAGAGGGAGGAGGACAAGCTACAGTGTTGGAGCAGTTTGAGGAAAACTTTTCCCAAAAAAAATTTTATCTATTTTTAAGTTATTAGCAGCTCTGCAGAAAAGTTTTCTTTTAACAAGATTGATTTTTTTTCTGTGCAGTTCAAGAACGTGTCCCCCACATCAATATTATATGTGTAACCTCCAAAATATCCTAAACTTTTTTTAGATTCAGTTTTTTTCACTTTAGATTTTAGAAGAGTGAGTTCTGCAATTTTGTTTTCTTTTTCAAGATATTTTTGCCTATTCTGGGTCCCTTGAATTTCCCTATGAATTTTAGAATCAGCTTGTCAATTTCTGTAAAGTAGCCAGCTGGAATTTTGATAGAACTTTTTTTTTTTTTTTTTAATGTCTAGGTCACTTCTGGGAGAGTTTTACCATTGCTTAACAGCATCAAGCCCTGAGATCCATAAATATGAAATGTCTTTCCATTTATATAGCTATTTACTTTCTTTCAATAATGTGTTTTAATTCTCAGTATATGTTTTATATTTCTTTTGCCAGATTTCTTCCTTACAGTTTTCTTCTGTTTAGTGCTACGTGAAATGGTTTCCTCCCTTCGTTTCAGTTGGGTGATGAAAGTTCAGCTGTAAATATCATTGTGGTTCCCTTATACTTGATGAGTCATTTCTCTCTTACCATTTTCAAAATTTTCTCTTTTGTTTAGAGAAATTCTTTAATTTATAAGTTGTTTTCTACCAGATTTGGATACTTAGCCATCATTTATTTGAATATTTTCTTCCTCCTCTCTCTGTTCTCTGTTACAGCAGTTACCCAAACATTGGTACATTTAGTTGCATTCCACCTTTCTCTGAGGTTCTCTTTATCTTATGAAGTTTTTCTTCTCTCTGTTCTTTTGAATTCTTAGTTCATTTTCTGTTTCTATAACAGAATAACACAGATTAGATAATTTATTTAAAAGAAACTTATTTCTCATAGTTCTGGAGGCTGGGAAATCCTATATAAAGTTACTGGCATCAGGTGAGAGTCTTTTTGCTGTGAAAGAGGGCATCACATGTCATGAGAGCATCCCAGAGAGCAAGAGATAGGAGCAAACAAATGTGTGCACGAGAGAGCTCACATTTCTAAGGAAGATACTCTCACATATCCAGACACTTCTGCAATAAAGGCATTAATCCATTCATGAGGGTGGAGCTCCTGTGACCTAATCAGTTAGGTCCACTTCTTAATATCACCATGACAGATTTCAACATGAATATTAAAGGGAAAGTTCTAACCATAGTAAATACACAATCTCTACTGCTTTGTTTTCACACTTGTTGATTCTTTCATCTGCCAATTCAGACTTTTTGTTTTGTTTTTTTAAAGAGAGCGGAACTTATTTAGTTTTTTCATGTGGCCTTCATTGCTCAGCCACTGTATACGTGGTGCTGAGGTTCGAACCCTTGTACTTGTGCATGCCAGGGAAGTGCTATAACCGCTGAGCCACCCGCTCCAGCCCCCGATTCAGGCTTACTGTTGAGCTCCTTTAGTAAAATTTTCGTTTTAGTTATTTTACCCTTCAACCCAGGATTTCATTTCCTTATTATCATAATCACTGTCTTATTGTTGTTATGCTGTATTTGCTGAGACATTGTCCTCAGACCTTCCTTAATTTATTTAAGCATGGTTTCTGTCAGGTATTTGAATTTATTTTAAATGACTGCACTGAAGCCTTTTTCTGTTAAATCCAACATCAGGGCCTCAAACAGGTTAGATTTCTTGCTTCCCTCCCTCTCTCCCTCTGCCTCCTGTCCTTGTCCATACTCCCTACTTCTTTCTGTTTGTTAATGTGGGCATTTTAGATTATATCTTATAGCATTTCTATATGTTAATACCCCCTTCTTCAAGACTTGTTTCTCTTGGTCTTTTTTTTAAAATATTAATTTGTCTAGAGACCCAGCTGGATTATTTTGGCAAGCTGGTTTTCCTGCGCATGAAGTCTACGATGTTGCTGCTAACAGTGGATGGCCTTGGCCATGAGCACCTGCTGTCCTTTTCCCTGATCTTTCTGTTAAAACATTATAAATACCGTTGTGAAATGTGGTAATTACTTAAAATCTTTGTTCCTAAGGATGGACAGTATTTCTTTTGGTTGTACCTTTATCATTATTTACCATGATATTTACTAATATTTGCTTTGGGGAATATAATAATTTAAATTAGGTTTTTCAGTGGTCACAATATAATTACATTTGCCATTCAAAAGCATTGTGATCCTGTTATTAGGTGTTATATTTCCTTACTAAGCAATTGGGAATGCAATTATTGGATTAATGGGGTCACTGGAAGGGGCTCTGAGGGAGGTCTGTGTGGCCAGCACAGAAAGAATTTAAGGCTGCATCAAGTTTTACAAAGATAGGAAGAACTTTATTAGAAACTGAGGGTGTGCACTCTCATGGCAGAATGTAGGCTCTCCAGAGTGAGGTGCAAGGCCAGCAGTTGTTCAGTTTTTTATTAGGGTATGCAATTAGGTAGAATATGTTTGATCCCAAGCGGCTGAACTTCCCTTGCGATTGGGAAATATTGAGCAAAATCTCGCTTACCCATTAGGGTACTGGCATGCAGGTTTCCATTACATTAAAGTCTCTGGCAGGTTGGATGGTTGATCTGGTCATTGATCCAGTGACCAGTCTGGTCTAACATGGGTCCAATCAAATGTTAGCCCTTAGCTTCAAGAAGCTAATCATCTCTTTCTCTTGAGGTCTTATTCCTGCTTTGCTACATTCCAGATAACTTACAGGGAGCTGGAAAGATGCAAAGCAATTTATGTGTGCTTATATTTTGGGTCCCTTTCTGTTCCTTACACTCTTTTGTTTGACTCAGGAGTTGTCCACAAGCCTTCCATTCCATATTCCAACAGGTACATTTCTCCTTCATAGAGATTCAGTTTTGTTTCCATATTCCTAAATTTCTGTCACAATAGAGCTGTGCTATTTTAGGACCTCCTTTGATATCACACCAGCCCTTCGATTCTACTAATTGCTGCCTGGTTGCCTTTTGTTTTCAGCAAGTACGCAATCTGATCCAATTAATAGAGGGCTCCTTTGCAGGATAGTTATAAGGCCAATTATTGAGGTGGTGAGGCTCTTCTTAGCCAAAGCTTCTGATTCTTTCTACTAAATTAGCCTGTAGTTTAGCTTGTTGCTCCAGAGCCGCTGTTCTCTTGATGCTCTGCACCAGGATCTCCATGGTATAAACAGCACTCTTCCTGTTGAGCTCCTCTGTACTCTTATTTTGAAGAAAGCTCTTTTTGAGAGAACTGTTCTAATGGACTTCTCTGCCTGGGAAAAGTCTGAGTTAGTGCTCTAGATCTGGAGATAGGAATGATCCTCTGCTTTAGAAGCAGGGCATCAGGTGGAACCGTTTTAGTATCAGGTTTTCTCAGCTCATGTCTGCTGGAAAGGAGCCTCCAGCCTATGAGTGGAAATGATAGTCCCAGTAGAGTTGGCTTGCGGAATGTGGATAGAGTCCCCCACCCTCAGTGGGTGGAGGAAAAGAACCCCTATCTCTTGGCTGCACTTGGCAGGAATTTAGCAGGGAGGATATGAGAAACCCTGTACCTCCCGTTGAGGTCCTGGATCCCTTGACTAGGAGCTAAGAGGAGAGAGACCCCTCCTTTTGGCAACAGCTGCTTGGTGAGAAACTTCTCTCACCCCTCACTGGGATGTGATGGGTGGAGGGAGTGGGTCAGGGCACAGACTCTTTTGTGTTTACAAGATTTAGCAGAGTCTTTGAATAACTGGATTTTTTTAAATAATTTTTTTAAAGAGAGAGAGGCACACAGAGGGAAAGAGTCAATTTTATTTAGTTTTCATGTGACTTCTGTTGTTCTGACACTTTGTTGTGTACATGGTGCAAAGGTTCCTGCACCATGAACAAGGTACATGGTATGTCCTCGTGAAAGCCAGGCAAGTGCTATAACCAGTGAGCCACTGCTCCAGCCTCAGAATAACTGTTTCTCATTCACTAGATGCCAATATGACAAATTCAAGAGACTTTAAGTGATTATTTCTTGGAAGTATTTTTTACCATTATGGATGTTTTGCTGAAGAGCAAGTCCATAGAGTTTCTCACACAACAGTTCTAGAAGTGAAACTCCACTGCCTTGAGATTTTTAATGTTATGTTTATGTATGCTTTTGAGTATAGTTTTAATATTTTCCTATGCTAAGTTATGTCAAAAGCCATGTATTAAATAAAACACTGTCTTCCCAAAAGTTGCCTATTAATAATGCATGGATATTTCAATATGTGCTGTCATGTAGGTATTCAGTAGCTATTTTTGAATGAAATTCAGATTAACATCTTATTTGTGAGTAAAAGCATGTAAAAAAACTGCTTTATATTCTTCCCATCATCTTAGATTACATTTCTCATTCAGACTTCAGAAAGAAAAGTTTTTAGTTTTGCTAAACTTTTTATATAACAGAATATAATCCTTCTTAAGAGGATTATATTAAACTATAAATTATCTGAATTAAAAGAGGGAAATATACTAGATAATAAAATATATACTAGATATATAATAAAATATATGCTAGATATATATATACTAGATAATAAAATAAAATAAAAGTTTCTAGTATAAATATCTATATTAATGTAGCAGTTATTTAAAGTGTTTCCTCCTCTAAGAAGATCATGCCTTTAAAAAAAAAATCAGTATTTTTCCATAATTTTGTGGAGTTTGCTTATCTCTTTGGAGAATGGGATAATCATATTAAATTTTCAGTGATCACAATTAAATTATATTTACTCATAACCATTGAGCCTTTTTAAATGGCCTATTGTTTCTTGGCTAAGTGAGGATAAAACTAATGAGTATTTGCAGTGCCTGAGCTCAGGGATTTTACACTCTAGAGGGAGAGTCAGATAAGTAGTCTTAGACAGTGATGTGATGAGTTACAAGACGGACGCATGCCACGGATAATGAGAGGGTCAGAAATATTGTTTTTTTTTTAGGGGTGCATAAAGATTTTAATAACAAATAGCATTCTGAAAATTTTTAAATGAATAAGATGGGTAGATGATTGATAGATATCTTTGAATTAAACAAATTGAAAATGTTCATCCTTTTCAAACAATGAAATTTTCACAAATCACCTATCTTCAGGACAAAAAGTTTCAATACTTTTTAATAATCAGATATAGGCCCCATTCTCAAGTTAAAATACAGCCAACTTAGAAATTAATGGAGAAATAGAGACTACTTGAAAAGGAAAAAAAATCGTGGTTAAACAGGAATTCAAATGAAAATTGTAAATACATACAAAAGAATGAAATCATTACATATTTAAATCGTGGAGTGTAGCCAAAGAAAATTTATAGTCTTAAATTATATTATAAGACAACAGGAAGTATAATGACACTGAAAATGTTGTTCATGCATTTGTAATTTCACACCAAGCTATTATAGGTTTGATTTTATTAATTTGGTTTTTAATGGTAAATTTTGTATTTTTGATGTTTTAGACATTAGAGGCATTATTAAGTAAACAGAACATGAGTGAAAGAAAGGGTACATTGACGGACGGTTGAGGAGAAGCTTGAAGTGGTTCAGTTTCCCCACTTTCAGCAGCAAAATGAAGTTTGAACTTTAGATGCTGCATTAGAACTGGTATGCCAAACTGCAGATCATTGCAGAAAAATGTTAGTCTATAAAAACATAATGCTGCATCATATTAAGCAAGCCCCCAGATTGATATATATTTTGTCAAGCGTATTTTATCAAGAAAGTTATCTTTCCCCACTCAATATACTATCACTTTTGTCAAAAAACGATCAACAACGTATATGTGACTATGTTTGTAGCTACTGTTCTTTCACATTGTTCTTTCTCATTAGCACCAAAACCATGCTGTGTCTGTTGGCTGTTGGTAGCTTGGTAGTAGAGGCAGCTCACTAGCCTTGTTCTTTTTCCTTGGCCCTTTGTGTTTTCATAGAAGTTTTGGAGTAATTGTATCAATTTCTATAAAAATACATGGATTTTGATTAGGGAATCCATCTAATATATATAATAATTTACAGAAGAACTGAAACTTTTCCCGCACTGGGTCTTCTTAATCCATGACTAAATTGTCTTTCATTTATTTAGATTTTCTTTAGTATTTCTCAATAATATTTCACAGACCCTAGGAAAGATCTTGCGCTGCTATCAATTGATTTGTTCCTATGTATTTGCTGATTTTTTTTTTTTTTGCTGCTCTTCTAATTTTTTTCTATTTTTATTGATAACGTTAAAGTTGTCTTTCTTTTAAGGAGAGAGAGGCACAGTGAGATAGAGAATCAGTTTTATTTAGTTTTTCGTATGGCTTTCATTGCTCTGGTACCTCGTTCTGTACATGGTGCTGGAGTTCAAACCTGTGTCCTTGCGCATGCGCATGCAAGAGCCCTAACCACTGAGCAACCACTTTAGTCCTTAAAGTCTTTTTTTGTATAGTTTTTTCTCTAGTGAATGTTCTAACTCATTAATTGTAATAGTATATGTTTTGATGAGAGATTCCCTGAGTATGTGATTGTTGTCTGTGAAATTACAGTTTTATTTATTATTTTTAAATGCCTGTATCTCTCTTGCTCTTTTGCACTTGATAATATTTTCAGTACAGTGTTGAATAGATATGATGGTGACTGAAGTCAGTGTCAGGTTTTTAATCTCAAGGATAAAGATTTTACTATTTAACCTTTATGCAGGAAGCTTAAGCAGCTTCCTTTATAGATGCTTTTTATCATTCTGTTCCTCATTGTCTCAGTTTAATCAGGAATAATATTTTCTTCATCTATTAAGATGATTAGGTTTTCCCTTATTATATTAATGTGGTAAATAACTAGTTGCTTTTCAGATATTAAATGAACCTTATATTCCTAAAATAAACTTAAATACATTTATACACATAAGTTCAATTTGCTAATATTTTGTTTAGGATTGGTACATATTTATGATAGAGGAAACAATGACCCTTAATATTCCTTTCTTTATTATGTTCTTGACAAGTTTTGGTAATAAAAGTAATGCTGGCCATGTAAAATCAGAAAATAGGATTTTTTGGTATAAAAATTTTTATAATATTCATATATCTTTTTAAAATGTTAGAAAAAAATCACTGTTACAGTGTGTGAGGCCTAGAATTCTCTTTGAAAACTAATTTATTTAGTAGTTGTAGAACTTTGATACCTTTTCTTATACTTGAATTGCTTTTTAGAGAATTAGAAGACATTAATAGCTCTTGATATACAACTGACATAAAATAGACTGCACATGTGGAAAATGTACAAGCTCTTGAATTTTGATATAGGAACATGAAACCATTACCACAATTGAACATATCTGTCACCCCACAGTTTCCTCGTACCTTTCTGACATCTATGCAGTATTGTGGTCCAGTCCGTAACTATTAGATACTTATGTCTTATCTACTTATGTCTTACTTTTTCTTTATCGTATCAAAGTTATTCATACACAGCAGATTTCTCAACATCAGCATTAATAGTATTTTATACTAAATAATCCTTTGTGGTGGAGGTAGAGTAGGGCAGGTGTCCTGTGCATCATTGAATATCTGACAGCATATGTGGCTTCCACCTACTAGTTGTCATCCTTTACCTCTATTCCAGTCAATAAAAAAAAATCTTCTCTAGGCATTGTCAAATGGCCCCTTGGGGGACAAATTCCCCAAGGCAAAGAGATTGAGAACCACTTATGCAGCGGCCCTACACATCTTTCACTTAAAATTGTTTATTCAGGTAGGCATGTTGGCACAAACTTCTAATCCCAGCAACTCTGGAAGTTAAAGCAAGAAGATTCCAAGTTCAAGGACAGACTGGACAACTTACTGAGGCCCTTTATCAAAATTAAAAATATGAAAGACTGGGGATGTAGCTTAATTGTAGAGCTCTTCTCTGTTCAGTCCCTATTATCATACACACACACACACAAAAAGCAGTAATAACAAAATAAAAAATTATTCAAAGATATTTTACATGATACTATATATAATAACTTCATAATTTTTTTCTATTTGGTGCTGGCATTAGCAATTACATTGATTTTTTAAAAATAATATTGCAATTCAACAATTGAGCTAAATTTACTTGTTAATACTGATAACTTTTTTTAGTTTGGGAAACAAACTGGTGCTTCAAAAAGCATGATATCCAATTAGCCAATAAGCCTATGAACAGTTAGTTGCTGCTCTTCATTAGTAGTCAAATAACATGATAAAACCACATTACAATATAATACAACCATGTACCAGGAGGATAGCTAGGATTACAAACAAATAAAAACAGATAACATATAGACAATAATAGAGGTTGGTGAGGAAGCAAAGGAAACAAAACTGTCAGATTTATGATAATATTTAAGTACTTAGAAAAATAGTTTGACAGTATTTACTAAAATTGACCCAGCATTTAAACTTCCAATAGAAATCATAGATATATTTACCCAAGGGGTTGGGGATTTAGCTCAGTGGCAGAGCACTTGCCGAGCATACGCAAGGCCCCGAGTTCGGTCCTCAGCCCTGGGGAAAAAAAAAAAGATATATTTACCCAAAGGCATGAACAAAAATGTTATGGTCATCTTCACCATAGCTAAAACCTGGAAACTCCCCAAGTAACCATCAAGAGCAGAATGTATAAATTTCTATATAGTAGTCCATTGTTTGAATTTTTGAGTTCATCGAAATGGGAAGGATGTACTACATCTGCATGCCAACAATATGGATGACTCTCACACACATAACGTTGAGTCCAAGTGTTTAATGGAAAAGTATGTATACTATGTAATCCTGTTTTTATAAAGGTCAGAAATACATACAACTGATTTGTGTGATTACCCTGGAGAGGGAGTGATTCTGAGAGTTGTTAATGTTCTGTTGTTTCTTAGTCCTTTAATCTGTTAGATTTCTATTAGAATACATTAAGGGTTGATGTTGCTCAGTAGTGGAGTACTTTCCTGGCATGCACAAGGCTCTTTATCTGATTATTATATAAATACACACACACAATTTTTTTCCCTCATACTGGGGATTGAACCCAGGGGAACTGTAGCCCTGAGGTGCATTCTCAAGCGCCTTTTAATTCCTTCTGTTTTGAGACAGTCTCCCCTAAACAGCTCACACTGACCTTGACATTGCAGTCTTACTGCCTCATCATCCTAAATTGCTGGCATTATAGGCATGCCCCACTCTAAGGTGTTTTTCTGTTTTGTTTTGTTTTTTAAAGAGAGAGGGACTAAGAGAGAGAGAGCGAGAAAATCAATTTTATTTAGTTTTTCATGTGCCTTTCCTTGCTCTAACACTTTTCGTGTACGTGGTGCTGGAGTTTGAACTTGCGTCCTTGTGCATGCCAAGCAAGCATGTAACCACCAGCCCACCACTCCAGCCCGCTAAGGTGTTTTTTGAGAGAGAGAGAGAAAGAATTAATTTTTATTTTTTCATCCGGGCCCCTCTAAGGTGGTTTTTAAATGTCCTTATTGTTTTCTTTTTGAGAGATTTATTATTTTGTTTAGATTTTCTACTTAGTTTCCTGTATTTGAGCCCAGCAAAACAGTTGTGTCATTTCAAAATGGATGTAGATAAGGTTTTTTCTTGAATTGATTTCTAAATAAGCAAAATTATATCTTATTTTATAAACAGATGTTCATATTTGTTTTATTGCCATAATTTCTCTGTTTCTTTTGGCAACATAGATTATTTTTTATTTCTAATGTCCATGACATTCACATTTGCATGCTTACTCTTTCTCTCATCTTGCCTTTGTATATAAATTTGATGAATATTTTCTCATTTTGACTTTGTGCCATATGCCTCAACTTTGCTTTCAAAATATTCATGATCTTCCAAAATTTGCTTTGACTCCTCTTTCCAAGTCATTTATAATATTTATATTAACTGCATGTTATTCCTGTTTATGGGATAAAAAAAACCATACCGAGGATGATGTGAATTCCCATATGACTAATTGTTCACTTATCTGTATATAGTTATTATTTAATTAAATCGAAACACTTTTCAGTTATTATGATAATGAGTTGTGTCACTGGTAACTGATTTTTACACAGCTTGAATTTTAAACGCCATTACTCCCTTTTATCATTTAAATAAAATTAGATGGTTGACTCGATTGTTTGCACATAGATCATACATTTCCTGTGGGTGAGAGCATATGGTGTGATTAGATCCTCCAGTACCTGGGTGGGGAGGGACTCTGGGCACTCCTTGCCCAATCAGGCTGGACTGTGGCAGCAGTGGCTTCCAAGTGAATTCCTCTCAGGGCTTACACTATCTCATTTTGAGGCCAATCATTTATATGGTCCTCAGCAATGCAAAACTTCTGTCAAAAAAATTAAAATTCCACATTCCTGCAGTTGCTGGGGGAAAATGGACATAGAGTCGTAAAATATGCCATCCTTATTTTCTTACATTTTCATTCTATATAAAATGAATTAGTTCCACATACTCCTCCAATTTCCAGTTTATAAACAATAGATTATTCTTTAGGAGTTATAATTGCTTATTAAAATTAGTTATAGAATTGAAAGGAAAATTAGTGTCTGGGAAACATTTGAGAACTGTAGAAGTACAGTTGCTGTTGTGTAAATTCCCATTGTGGAAGTGTATTTTTTCATAGTAGTTAATTATAAAGTATGATTTTTGCCTCTTTGTTTAACACCTTATGTATTTTTGCAAGAAATGTTGGCTTTAGAATTGCAGTCTTTATTAATGACAGAAAGAGAATATAGATAATGTTGTTTAATGATTTCTTTCATTTAAAGAAGTATTATAGCTTTAGAGGCTAAACAATTGTTGCTGCTGGTATTTACAGCAGCACACTTAAATAAGCTTTGACATTCATTAAGATGACTCGCTTGCAGGCCTGAAATAGAGACGGGTTATGAAAGAATTTAGGTTACTAAGGGAGCCAATCATTTAATCATGTTTTGTATCAGACCACTCTTCTATTGCACCTGCATATTATAATTCTGGCTGATAAAATGAGGTTCCTTGTGACTGCTCTAAAACAAAAGCTCTTCTGATTTTTTTGTAAAAGCTAGTTTCCCTAAGAGGCTTTTTAGCTACTCCCAATTACTATAAAATGTTTAGCTGAAAGTACCAAGGAAGGTTTCAAGGGTTTGTGAAGATTCTGAAATTTTATACAGCATTTTGCATGGATGCATGTATATATGTATGTGTGTTTGTATACACACACACGTATATATACACATGTGTTTGTATATTTGTACATTTGTGTTTGTTTACAGGGTGCCTTAGTCTAGAGGCTATGTTGCTATAACAAAGAGTCCCAGAAAAAGATGGCTTATACATGGTAGCAGTTTTTTTTTTCACTAAACATTCTACAAGTAAACAATATACCCGTGGTGATTTAGCAGTTTTATGCCTTAGAGCTATGCAATACTTCAGTTTTTTCTCTCTCTTGTCCCATATCATGAGACAGATTGTTGCTTTAACTTCTAGTGATTGTAGCTGGCTCATCTGTGTTCGAGCTGGAGGACTAGGGTGGAGGAGAATTTACAGAAATAATTCACAAGTTACACATATCATGTTTGCTTATCTTCCTTTGTTGAGAACTTAGACACATGGCTACAATAACTGCAGAAATCTGGGAAATATCACCTTATTGCTGCTCAAACTCAGAGGAGGTGTTTGTTAATATACAGGAATGAAGACGACATTGGATACTGGGAGACAATTAGCTATCTGCCACATGGAGTTTTCTATCCATGGGCTTCATCAAAGATAGAAAAGGCATTGCAAACTCAAAATGTTTAAAATCACGTTGTAGAGTAAAAGCTGTCAGAAACAATACTCCTTTTTAAAAATGCTTATGTCATAAAGCTCTTTTATTGCCTTTAAGCAAAAATCATGGAAAATATAACTTACCTATACATATATTCTTAAAATAGATAAATAACATTCTATGTGTTTTATAATAATAATATAACATATATCCTATGTGAGAAGTAAATAGAAATTAATACCAAAGCCTCTGTGTTCCAGTATGTCAATGGTCAGGCATGAGCATTCGCTTTGGCATGCTAGAGAATGGTATACTTTGGCTACAGTATGTGTATGTCACGTAACTGAGATTGCCAGAGCCGCAGTTGGAGCTTGATAGCCATGTAAAAGAATATAATGAGAAATGCCGTAAGTGGCGTTAACTTCAGTGACATAATTGTTCATGAAAATCTTTTGTAAAAATTCGGAACATAGCAGAGTACAATATTTTCTCAAAATGCAGGTTAAGTGGATTACTAGAAAGGAAATCCAGTACAGAATAAAACCCATGCAAAATTATGGTGTTATAGTCCATCTCCAATCATTATAGCAGGTGTTTTACTTGCATGTATGTCCAGTGAGTCATTTGTAAGGCATATGGCTTGCAAGGCAATTCTCCACACTGTGTAACCATATGCACAGTGCAGGGCCTTCATATCTTTCCTCTTAGTTCATGCAAGACCAGATAGATCACCTCAATTGTAGAAACTGCTCCCATGCACATTCAAGTAGCTTTGCTTCTTTCTTTCTTTCTTTTCTTTCTTTCTTTCTTTCTTTCTTTCTTTCTTTCTTTCTTTCTTTCTTTCTTCTTTCTTTGTTTCTTTCTCTCTCTCTCTCTCTTCTTTCTGTTTTTAGAGAGATGGACAGCGAGAGAGAGAGAGAGAGAAACACAGAATCAATTTTATTTAGTTTTTCACGTGGCCTTCATTGCTCCAGTACTTCATTGTGTGCTTGATACTGAGGTTCAAACTTGAATCCTCGTTAATGACAGGCAAGTGCTTTAACTGCTGAGCCACCACGCCAGCCCTTCAAGTGGCCTTTCTTATTTTTAGAAAGTTTTTTCCTGAAATTCATCATTGCGTTCTGCTCTGTCAGTTCTTTGGTGGGAAGCATGGATTCACGCTCACTCTGTGCTTTGCATCTCTCCCACGTCCATCGTGTGTTTTAATATAGAATTCAAATACCTTTCAGTGCAGGCAGGTCATAGGCTCATAGAATCACACCACTCGTCAGCTTAGTATTGAGTTTGGCAGTGTTCAGTTTCTTCTACCTCCATTTACCATATCCATTACCTTTGACCTTTTCCTCAAACTCAATTGATCATAAAATCTTTCATTTCCATAGGAAAATCTTTAATGGATTGTTTTAATTAAATTATTTGGGAAACAGGTGAATAAGGAAATAAAGCTTGGGCATGTTGCTAATCTGCAATCATGTGTTTTAGGACTTCCATCTAGGAACATACAGTCAGTATAATTTTGCTGGTATGTTTGGTATTTCATTAGGAAAATCTGAAAGTCGATTTTTTGAGACTTTATGAAACTTTATCCTTATGGTATTCTTTAAGTGGAAGTGTTGGATTGTTACTAGTTTTCATTCTAACTTTTTTCATGGTTTTTGGCTTTCTTTGCAAATGAAATTTCTATCTCCAGTGAACTTTACACTTTCTCCAAAGTGGAAAATATTTAATAGCTTACTTAGTGCTTACTGTAATAACTTTCCCATCTTGTTAAGTTTGACCTTGCTTAGGTTGAAAGAAGTTAGAGATCTGTTGGGGGAGGAGAACCCTTAAGCAGTGGGGTGGGAGTGTTATACCTGCATGGTGTATTGACTAATGTACTTCTTTCCTGTACAATTTTAGGGTAGCTTTATTCCTCTCATGGTCTCTCTTCTGGTATGTAAATCCTATGTCTTTGCAATTCACCTGGAGGAGGTAATTAACTGATTATCTGAAGGAGCAGAATATCTCTCTTAGATAGCTTTGTCTCTGGTACTGATCTGTAGGCCCATCAGCTGTGGCCTAGGTGGTAGGACTGATTTGCTTAAGCCTTAGGAACTGATTGTCACAAGGGGACAGTAAAGGTCATGTGACCAGCTCAGACTAAGGCAGGAAGACCAGACTATCAAGCCATGATACCTACTTTAAATGTAGATAGTCCTCTTGCTTTCTTAGTTATCATATCTGTGTTCAAGTTCCCAGACGCACTTAAGAGTTCGGAGATTTAAAGGATCACAAACTAAGGACTTATAAATGATGACTAGCATTATTATAGCTCAGTCTTATCAAATTTTGCTCCTTATATTTTATTTGTTATTATGTCAGGTTCTTTTATTACTTCTGATTCATGTTAACAGTTTTTCAGTTATGTTTACATTTCCCATTTGAATAATGAGACAGAGACTAAAAATTATTAAGGAACTAGATCATCTTCAAACATTTGGGAAGTTGCAGAGTTGGGTATAATACACCAGTTTTTTAACTTCAATTCCAGCCCTCTTTCCACTGCGACATGCTAAGTTACTTAAGACGGAGAATAGTGTGGAATGTCTTAAATATTTCAAGTCTATTTTTTCTCCTTCCTTCCTTAGAGATTATTAGAGGAATTGAGTTTTACATAAAATTTAAATTGTGTCAGATTTATTAGAAGGAACAGTACCTCCATTTTCTGATTTGCCTAATGCTGATGGATTTAATTCAGAGAGATACAGTGTCTATACTTGGATATGTTCTTTTACAGTAACATAGCTGTGGTCTTGATAATCCCCAGGCAAAAGCTAAAATCCATTGTCTTCTTTTTCTTTTTGTTACTTTACATAGAAGACTATAACTTAAAGTAGCCCCTGCTATCTGTATGTTCCTTATAAAATCATTTCTTTGTACACTGTAATGTAAGTATCTTTTGGGCACCTTCATCAGAAAGCTGGGAAGGGTCATATGATCACATCAAATAGTGAAAGTACTATCCTACAACAACATTAATTCACTAAACAATATTTATGAATCTCCAACTCTGTCATGGTACACAGATCCTTGCCTTCTAGAGATCATAGCCTACTCTTTATAATCCCTCTCTTTGATACTTTGACCATTACTGCTCCAAGTTCTGTGTTTCCTTCTCTATCCCTTGGACACCAACACACATAACAGTCAAATATACCCATGTTGTCAGTAGATAATTTCGTCTCTCAACTGGTAAAGGAAAAGCAATCAGCTGAGTTTTCCTCACCTCCCATTGCATATTTTATGCCGTGTGGCAAGTTACCACAAATTTAGCAGCATAATGTAATACACACTTAGTGTCTCTGGCTCAGGAATTAGGTTAGTTGCTATGGATCAGGAGTCTGGGCATAGCTGAGCTGATCCTTTGTTCAGGGTCTTAACAGGATGAAGCCAAGGTGTGGGTGGCTGCATTCTCATTTGCAGCATGGGGTCCTCTTCCATCTTCCTTCAGGTTGCTGGTAGAATTCAGTTCCTTGCAGCTATAGGGCTGAAGTCCTCAACTCTTAAGGGCCACCCTCTCGGTAAGCAGTTTACAGTATGTGGTTGATTGGTTTTGTATGTAACTTGTTATGTGACATAACATCATTAAAGAGTGATGACCCCTCACCTTCCCCTCACCTTTCTGTGGGCTGGAAGCAAGGCACAGATTCTTCCTACACTTGAGTGGGGGCAGGAAGGGTATACGCACTTTCTGTTTATCAGGTGCACTGTAGGATCACACTCCCACCAAATAATTGTTACTATACCTAAACTTTTTTTTTTAAAGAGAGAAGCAATTTTTATTTAGTTTTTCATGTGACTTCCATTCCTCCAACACTTGGCTGTGCACGTGCATGCTGGGGTTTGTACACACATACTGGTGCACGGCTGGCAAGTGCTGTAACCGCTGAGCCACCACTCCAGCCCCTATACCTAAACTTCTTGAGAACTTTCTCTAAATCAGTACTATTTAATGCATTTTACATATGATTATTAATGTGATCCTTACAAAAACTCTATTATTAAAACTGAACTGTGGAGAATTGAGTCCTTATTAGCTAAAAATATCCATCCAAAAGGAATTAAAGAGGCAGCCCCACCAGGGACTGTGATGCCCCATCACCTTCAGCTACCACAAACTCCTGTCACTTCCCTGTATAACAGGGTTGGCCTCCTGCCTTTGTAGAGTTTTGCTGACTGCTGCTGCTTCTCTCCTCCTCTTTCTCTCTCTTTTCAGTTTTAGGGGCTCGTTCTTGCCCTTCTTCACATGCATCTCTGCTTAGAAGTGAGTGCTTCAGAGAGGCTTTTCCATGCACACGTACCCAGAGCTGTCGCATTGTGCTTTGCTTTTCTTTAGGGACCTTAACACAGTTATTTTATGTATAACTCAGTAGGACAGCATATCCTGTTTTTTGTTTATTGCTCTACTCCCAGTACCTCCATGTAAACCTTTTGAGTAGGAAACCAAATCCCTATCTGCTAATCAGAAAATCCCACTTGGGAGAATGGGGGAAGGGTGTCATTTTCATTTTGCCTCTATGTACTCCTATAGTCTGAACGTTGGTGGACCTTGAACATTTACACGTTGATATAGTGACCTTGAGGATGATGGTTTGGGGATGTGATTGGGTCATGAGGGCAGAGCCATGATTGAGATCCTGACCTTTGTAAGAAACCCCAGAAAGTGAGTCCCTTCCTCAGTGTGATACCCTGAGAAAGCACCGTGTATGAACCTGCAAATGGGCCCTCACCAGACGTTGAGTCTGCTGCTGCCGTCTTGATCTTAGACTTCCTAACCTGCAAAACTATGACAAATAATTTTTTGTTGTTTATTAATTACCTATATATGGTATTTTGTTTTAGCCACCCAAAGACACTACGATACACTCCTTGAGGGCTATTGTAAGTGCTAAATGAATGATACTTCTTATTGTTATAGATTTTATTCAACAGTAAGTAGATTGGGGACCTTGTGAAACCTGGGAGAAGGTACGAAAACAGGTGCTTTGGGCCATAGATATTAAAAGGTTAGAGTGGAGGGATCAGTGGCCACAGCAGCTCCCAAGTTTGTAGATTTTCACATCCACCCCTTCTCTGGGCATTTTTCATACTGCTATGACAGGCATCTGTTTCTGTACTGTCCCACTCTAGATGCTGGCCCTCGGAGGCAACAGAAGCTGTCTGTCCATTTCACAGTTCCTGGCACGTAGTAGATACTTAAGAAATGTTTGTTAAAGAAACGAGTGACTAATAGATACTCATCAAACACAGCTGTTCAGAGTATTACACATGGAAACAGTGACTCATTGATTCCCACCATGTTATAGCATAGCCTCATTTTATCTACACAAGAACATGAGCTGGCGTTTGACTAAATAAAACATTAATGTACTGCTTTATGGATGAGTACATTGGAAGCTTGCTTTTTCCCTCTGCTCCCACAGTGCTATCTTTTAAAGACATACACATTTTCATATTTTCTAAAACTTGTTCAAATTCTGTTATTCAAACTTGGGTCATTTTGGAAACTACACTTTTCTCATTAGATTGTCACATATGACTAATCTGGGTTGTCCACAGATTAGTCATAAAGTAGATATATTGTGAACATTAAAACATCCTTCTCTAGTCTGAGATTGAAGCTTATAATGTCAGTGGCTTTATTTTTGCCTTTAGATGCATTTATTTCATTTATTTTCACTGATTTTGCCACAGGCTGCATCTCTTGTCTGCAGACTACTAAAGCATTATAGAAATTATTGAATTTTAGATAGCAGTTCCTCTGTTTTTAAAATTTGAAAACAGAATGATTCTTAGGAAAGGTGTTAGAATATGTAGAATATTGCTATTTGAAAATGACTTGTAGTTTCATAATATTGTATGAAAGTTATCTAAATACCATGTAAGTATACTAGTTAAAACTCAATAACTGAACCCTTTTAAAAATCCATATTGAGGTTCTCCTTTTCTCGTCTGTTTCTAACATAGTTTACATTCCATACATGGTCTACCTAATTGTGTGCTGAAATACGCAACATTGAAACTGTGAGAATAACTTGAATTTTCTTGCTTGCTAGGAAATCCATTTTCCCTATTAATTGGAGCCTGAGAAATTACTTGCCAGTACTGGGCATGGTGGCACAGGCCTGTAATCCCAGCAACTCTGGAAGCTGAGGCAGGAGGTTGGCAGGTCAAAGCCAGCCTCAGCAAATTAGTGAGGCCCTAAGCAACATAGCAAGACCCTGTCTCAAAATAAAATGTAAAAAGAGCTTGGGATTTGGCTTGGTGGCAAAGCACCTTTGGGTTCAATTCTCAGTACAAAAAAAAAAAAAAAAGAAAGAAAGAAAGAATGAAATTAATGCCAGTGCAACTTGCCCTTAGCAATGTTCCTCCCCAGTATTCGGTTGATTTTCTTCTCTGCAGACTTAGAGGTTAAGACAGTTTATCTGGTGGAAGGGACAAGCAAGAGTTTCTGTCCGAAAGGAGACCATAATGTTAGCCAAGTTTTTGGATTGCATACATATTGAATTTTCAGAAGAAAAAAAATTATATGTGAATATCCACCCCTAACATGTATATTTGTGTATGCATTGCATGTGTTTGCACACATGCACATACACATTGTGTAGTTACACGTACACATATACATATGTATATATAACCGTATCTACACATGTGTATGTATGTTATTTTTAGTAATCATTTCCCATAAGACTAATTACCATTATGCATCTTGGAGTTTTCTTAAGCTCTTCACAGTTCATGTAGTAAATCTCATTTAGTAATTAAATGTTGCCAGTGTTTCCCCTGCCCACTCCTGTGTCTGAAAAGCTCGACTCTGGTTAAGCAGCAGCCCTGGTGTCTTCCAGGTGTCACCCTGGCGTCACCCTGGCGTCATCCTGGCGTCATCCTGGCGTCACCCTGGCGTCACCCTGGCTGTGGCTCAGCTTTCGTCTTTCACACCCTTCCAGGCCACACTTGATACCTTGCAGTTTCTTCCCTGGTGCTCCGCAGTGACCACAAAACCCGTACAGTAGGAGGAAGAGAGTTCATCTCAGCTCAGAAGAAGAGGCTTTTATGATGAAAATCAGTTTTAAATCTCTGTCATAACAATTATGACACAAAAAGCCTTCTACTTTTCTATCTAAATATTGGTTTTCTTCACAGTATTGTTTCTTTGAAATTTCCCTTCTGTTCATCTTACCTTGATTTTGTATACATTTTAAAAAATCAGGTGGAAGAAGGATGAAAACTAACATTGTTTTCTTTAATTCCTACATGACTAGAAATAATCTTGGTCATATCTTCATAATGAAAATATCTAATTTTTAAAATCAATGCATGTAATGATAATTTAAAAAAAGGAATCAACAATGTAGCATACTCTTTACCTCCCTGAGAAGTCAAATAATACTTCTGCAATCATTTAATTCTGGAAAATTTACAATTTTATTTATATCTCTTATGGGGCATAATATAGAAGAATCAAGAGACGGTTGTGGGCACTGTGGGGGTCTATGGTTTAAGATCAAATGCATATCATATTTATATACATTTATGATTATGTAACAACTCAACACCTTAATAAAAATTAAAAAAGGAATAGCAAATAATAATAAAAGTTTTGTGCAGTGGGCTTTGAACTTGAGATGTTCAGGCATGTTGGTTAAGGCTTATGATATCATTTTTATAATTTTTCAGTACTTCATTATTTATTTTAAATATTTAATTTTGAAATGTCCTAAAAATTATCCCAGTTTTCATTAAGTTTTTTAAAGCAGGGACTTAGTATATAGCATTTTCAGATGCATTGCTCCAGGTTGGTTCACTTGGCTGTTTCTGACAGTAACACTTTCCCAGCTCTTAATGTACCATTTCCCAAACTATATTCTGGTGAATACTTGTTTAATGAAATATTGATCATTGTTCTGTGAGAGGATTACAAGCCTAAAAGGTCAGGGAGATGCCACATAATCCATTCTTAAGGGTTTAAAAAAATTTAGCATATTAAAGAAAACTTAAAGAAAATGTTCCATATTTAGTAGGCATAAGCTGTATTTATCAGAAGGAAGAATGAATTTCCTTTTAGCTGGATTTACCCATTAAACTTGTCTATTAAAACACAGTGTTGGGGGCCTGGAGTGGTGGCTCAGCGGTTACAGCGCTTGCCTGGCTTTCATAAGGACGAAGATTTGAACTCCAGCACCACGTACGCAATGAGGTGTCAGAGCAATGAAAGCCACATGAGGAGCTAAATGAAATTGATTCTCTTCCCCCGCCCATCTCACTGTCCTCTCGCTTAAAAAAAAAAAAAGCAGTATGGGGAATATATGTCTTGCTGGAATTTGAGAAATAGCTCTTAAAAATTATTTGCAGAGTATCTTTAGTACTGCTAGTTCTCTTTTCTTCATTGATGCTCTCTCTCCTCTTAGCAACCTTCTTTCATTTTTACAACTATCTTTATGTTAATCTGAAGAATAAAGTTTTCTTTTACGGATAAAGCTTGAACTTACAGAGTCTCCTGAGCCTTTTGAATCATACTTAGGATTAAGGTAAAACATGAAAGCATACTTTGTAGAGAAAATGAATGTTCTGGGTTTAATTCATACTCAAGTGTAGATTACAAGGGCATTGATCATACAGGGTGTCAGTGGCTCAATGATACCAGCTGATAGTTCATATGCTCTTTTTTTTTTTTTAAGAGAGAGGGACGGTGAGAGAGAGAATCAAATTTATTTTAGTTTTTCACGTGGCTTTCATTGTTTTGACAATTATGTATGTGATGCTAGCGTTTGAAGCTGCGTACTTGGCATATGCCAGGCATGTTCTAGAACCGCTGAGCACCCCAGCCCCTCATATGCTCCTTAAAGACTCTTTTGATATTGAATTAGATTCCTGTTTAATATTTTTCTGTTTAGCTTTCCTTTGCTCTAAAAACATTATTGTTTTTTTATTAGATGCAGCTGCTAGCATAGTATCCTGCAGTGTTGACCTAAATATTTCTAAGTGATTTGATAGACATTAGCACATGCACAGTTCACATCATCTTCTGAAAACATTTTGTTCCCTGGCATCTATGATTCCCTGGCTCTGATTTTCTGCATGCTTCTGGCTGTTTTTCTTAGTCTTTTAACAGGATCCTCTTCTCCCCATTCCTTGTGCATTAGTGCTCTCCTGGGCTATGCTGTAAATTGTCTTCTCTTTTAACAAATATTCCTTGAATGTTCCCACACATACCTGTGATTTCAATTACACTTTCTTTGCTAATAATTCCTCATGTTGATTTTTTACCCTCCCTCCCTCTTGAGCGTCTTGCCTCTATTCTCAGTTATTTACTCACCATGTTTATTTAGATGCCTTCAAGATACACTTACATCAGTCTATTCACTGCCAAACCCATTATTTCTTTGTCTTAAGTACTGTTCTGCCTGGTGCCTTCTCCTTGAGGATATCTCAATTTCATTCATCCTCCCCACCACATCCCACACACCATGCACTCACTCTGTGCCATTGATTCTGGTTCATACACTTCCCTCCTTCCTCTTTATTCTCACTGTCTGGATACTGTTAAGTCTTTTTGTCACATCCCCTGGCTTTCTCTTCATGCTTGACAGGAGTCACTGTGTAGAATCTTGCCTTTGCTCAGAGCACCCTCTACACAACAGCAGAAGTGATATATCTAAGACGTCAATTGGGGATTATGATTAGCACCCCAGCCATAAGTGTGTAACACCAAACCTCCTTCTCTCATAGTTTTATGTTAGCAAGTGTTAGCAAATAGCAATTTCATAGTCATCTTTGCCAAGGTCTCCAGTCCCAGGTGTTGTCTTTATGTATTCTGTTTCTTACCACACATCCAGTCCATTGTCAAATCCTGGCAGCTCAACCCTTGGAACATAATCAGACTTCAGCTATTTCTTAGCACTGAGTCCAAGCTTCTATTTTCTTTTTCCTTGATTGTTGCAATCTATAAACAATACTATTTTCTCAAATATTTTGTGAAAATGTGCTATCTAATATGGTCACCTCTAAACACCTATGAGTTTCATTAGAATGAAAACTTTCATAAGTTTATATTGGGCATACGGATAAAGCTTGAACTTTATTGTGCCGGAGTTAGAAAATGAGTAAATAGTAAATAAAGTAAAAATGAGTAAATAAAGCTTGAACTTTATTGAAATAAAAACATTTTGGATAGGTTGAATTGAATGTATTGCTGGAATTAATTTCATATTTTTGTCTTTTTCATTGTAATTTCTAGAAAATTTTAAATCACACATGATACACACTTTACTACTATTGGACAGCTCTCCTCTGAGGTTTTTCCAAACACAGCCGTCAGAGCCATCGGTTTGAAACTTCAGATTTTATCATTCTTCTGGCCCAAACCCCCTAAAGGCTTTCCAGCTCCCTGGGAGAAGCCAGACTTTATAGTGGTATACAAAGCCTTGTAGATTCCATGTTCTTTGGCCCTGATCCTCCAGCTTTAATAGCCTATGTTTTAGTCAGTTTTGCATCACAGCAACCAAAAAGACCTGAAAGGAGCAGCATAGAGGAGGAAAAGTTTATTTTGGCTCACGGTTTCAGACGTTCGGCCCATGGTTGGCCGACTCCACAGCTCTGGCCCTAGGTGAGGCGGACATCATGGCAGGACACAGACGAGGAAAGCAGCTGAGGCCATGGCAGTCAGTAAGCAAATCTACTCATGAGGGACAGAATATAACTCCAGCGCACACCCTCTCCAGCCACAGCTTGCCTGCCTGCAGTTACTGCCCATTAGTTCATACCAGTGGATTAATTCACCGGTTAGGATAAAGCTCTCACAGTATGACCATTTCACCTCTGAACCATTTTTACGTTGCCTCTCATGTGGGCTTTTGGGGGATACCTCATATCTAAACCGTGTCAGGCTCCTCACACCCCACCTGAGGGTCTTTGTGTTTTTGTTCCCTTTGCTTACCTCTTTTTCAGGTCTCTGTATGGCTCATTTTCTCACTTCTTCAGGTGTCTGCTCCAGTGCCCCTCGTTAATGGTATCAGGGAGGCCCATCCTGACACCCCATCTAAACCAGCAATCTGCTTGTCTGCACACATTAAATGAGTGTTTCCATCAGGTTTTTGCTTAACATTGAACAACTCCACAACTGTAGACTGAAATCCAAACTACCTGTATTTCAAGATACGCCACTACTATTTACTCATTTTCTAACTCTGGCACATTTCTCACTGTACTCCAGTCAGTCCTTATGCTATACAGTCAGAATCACTTGCAACAACCACACAATAAGAAAAAAAGTGATAAAGAATATAGTAAAGGTTTAAAGGATCATTATTAAATGTTAATATATTATTCTTGTACTATCTTAATACTCATCTAGCTTTAAGCCCTGGATAGTATGCAAATAGCAACGTTCATCTAACCCTTTGAATTTCACTTGACATCCATCCCACAAAATGTGTGTTAATATAATCAAGATCAAAGGCAAATGATAGATTCATCAAGAGTTTAAACCTTTGTAAAAAGACCTCTGTATGAGTAAGTTTCTCTTTACCATTATATTTTCTTTTCAAAGAAGCATTTCAGTCAGTTTTCCTTTTGCTAATTTTAAAGAAAGCATAATGTATCAATAATTTAGCTGGACAGTTTATTAGAGTTAGGTTGATCTTTTTAGAATGAATTTCTATCATGACTAATGAAAAATATAAGAATTTATAGCTCAGCAATAAATAAATCTTTCAGAAATGTTTATTGTTCCAATTCATTTAGTTCTATCTTTCAGACAGTTTTTCTTAAAGGCCATAAAATTAATATTGTGTTTTAAAAGTTTTATTGGCATGTATTTCCCAAGTCTCATTTAGCCCTTATGCTTAATTGTGCTGTCTCCTATAGGCTGAGAATCTGGCAGTTCATATTATTTTTCTGTTTTAAAAGAAAACATTTCCTCTGAAAGGGCTAGCTTTCATATTCTTGAGTGTGTTTATGTCACACTGCCTTGCATTTTTGTGTGCTGAAATCTTGAGAATCTGTCAGAGTGAATCTGGATCTGCTGTTTCTTTGTGTTTAAATTATGCTGAAATTTCATTTAGTTACTAATCAAGTCCTTGGACTGGCAAAATACAAAAAACTACAATTCTATAATATTAGCTACCAGAATTTAATCTTAAATCTTTCACTGCCCAAAGTAAAGGCAGAGTAATAAACTATTATAGAGGTCTTACAAGATGCTAAGCATTGCACTGCAGATTGTAGAAGAATGTAATGCTCCGTGCATGCCCTCAAATGTAGACTAATTCCCACCCTTTTCGCTATACCTTCTATAAATCTACTCCGTAGTACACACATTCCTTTACCTTTTCAGAGAACTTGGCCTCTACCCACTAGTTTCACTTGAATCTACATATGCGATAATAACACCTCTTCCCTTTTTTTCTTCCTCAGTGGAGGAGCTGTTCTCCTAGGACTTCTGAATCACTAGCACAAATGTTCAGAGCCTGTGTTTGCAGAAATGTTTCCTACTTCTTAGAGGCATATTCAGATGAGTGCCTTGTCCTCACACTTATTGTCTTTGCTCAACCTCCTCAATGATATTCCTTGAAGACTTATTCTTAAGGGTGATCATCTTTTTCATCTACTTCCATCTCCCAGAATCATCTTGAGGAATTTTAGTGTTTCCTGATATAGTCTTCAAAAGCCTTTGCTGCCTCAATCCTGAAGACCTTCACCAAATCTTGAGTTTTTTTTCTAGATTTGCTCTTCTTTTATTATCTTTTACTGAAATATTCCAATATTACTTCTAGTGATGTCTCTGAATCTCTTTCTCTTTCTTTCCTATCTTCTACACATCTCCTGAAATCATCTTTGTAATCGCAAATTCTTTTAGACTTCAACAGTTTGGATAGTTTCCCATCACCTAAAGTATGTTTCACAAGCCTTCTCCCATTATGGCTCATATTGAAGAAAGATAATAAAAGGAGGCGATAAATCAGAGGGGAAACCTGGACCTGGAAGCCACTCACCTAGGGCCTTGTGTTTACCTGTGTTATGTTCACTGTGCTACTACTCCCAGGTAGGAGTTCAACTTCTTGGTTTAGCTGTCTTATTTAGGATTCTCCCTGTCTGCTTTCCTCCCAAAGCAGATGCTGAATGGACAAGAACTTGAGTACTATTAGTCATGATGCCATCAAGCAGCATATCTCATTTATTCTTTCTTTTTTTTTTAAAGAAAGAGGGGACAGTGAGAGAGAGAGAGCCAGAGAGAATTAATTTTTATTTAGTTTTTCACATGGCTTTCGTTGCTCTGAAACTTTGTTGTGTACGCAGTGCTGGGGTTTGAACACGCATACTTGCGCATACCAGGCAAGCACCATAACTGCTGATCCACTGCTCCAGCCCCATATCTCATTTATTCTTGATGTCTCTTTTTACTGGGTTTGATTGGCCATGGTCCATTTTAGGATATTATAATGATTATTTTTAGATTTAATGTTTTCTTTTGATTTGAAGGATAGTTTCACAAGCATTCACAAAGGCATTGAGTTAACATCTTAAAAGAAGTTTAGTGTTTCAGTGGGGGAAGAGTAGAATAGAGAAAATATTAAACAAACAGAAATATGGGGATAAAAAATCTGAACTAAAGAGGAAATCTTTGAGATGTAGTTGGGGCCACAGTTTGCCAGGCCTTTGAGTACCAGACTAAAGGGCCCTCATACCTTCATCAGTGAGTGGCCCAGTACTGATTGTGACATTGTTGTCCTGCCTCTGCAAGGAAGCTCATGCCTTCGGACAACTGTACTACATGCCTGGAATTCTAATCCTTCTATTCAAATCCTATTAATCTCTCAACCCTGCCTCAGTTCCACCTCATGTACCATATCTTCTTAAGTGCCCATGTCCACTCACATAGCTCCTGGTAGCTTTTATTTTTTGCATTTCTTAATTCCCACTTACCTAATGCCTGGCATTGTTTAACCTTTCATGTTTTTGTTTTTTGGTTTTTTTGCTTGTTTTGTTTTTGTTTTTGTTTTTTTTTAAAGAGAGAGGGACAGTGAAAGAGAAAGAATCAATTCTATTTAGTTTTTCATGTTTTCATTGCTTCACACTTAGTTGTGTACGTGGTGCTGGGGTTCGAACCCACGTACTTGCACATTCTAGGCAAGCACCATAACCACTGAGCCACCACTCCAGCCCTGCCTTTCATGTTTTTATCTGCGTTCCACACTGCATAAGAAGCCAGTCGAGGACAACACTATTCTTTCTTCGCCACATATCAGCATACAGTATGCATAGTTTTTAACCTGGGAGATTCATCTTTTGTTGAGTTCCTTTTCCTTTCCTCCCTTCTTGCTACCTCATTCCTCTACACACACACATACCAGCATCATTGAGTTTTTGCTGCTGTTCTGCATGTTTTTGGTTTGTATTATTTCTGATGGAATCTTGTTTTTGTCGGCTTATTTCCTAGATGGGAAGTGATGGGATTTTACGCCTCAGTACTTCAGCTCTAAATAATGAATTCTTTGCATATGCAGCACAAGGGTGGAAACAGCGACTGGCAGAAGGTAAATTTCAGTTTCCTGTTCTAATGTGACATGTTGAAGTACACATACTGTATTGAGCTTTGTACCTTCCTCTGATTTCCAGGTGTTTTCCTCACTGAAATATACTTTCATTTAGTCCAAACTCAGAAGAAGACTTCACTAGTTCTTTTGTTGCACTGGTCATTTTGATGTCAGGTATTTTTGAAAAAACCATCATATTATCTGGGACATACTGATCATTTTTGATACAGCATGATTTTCTTTGAAATGTAATTTTTAATTACACAGTCTGATCCATTATGTATTCTATGTGTTCTAGAATCTAAGGAAACTTCTTTTAGTACTTTTTCCTTGAAGCCTCCACATCACCTTATCCTTCCTTTAGTCACCAACCTTCTTGAAAGACTAAAAATCTAGGTCTGCCACATTTTTTCACCCACCTTGTTGCTGGCTTCTTCATACCCACCTGAGATACTCCTCTAGTGGCAAGTCCAGCTTCCTCTTCTAGTCCTTACACATCATGTTCTTCTCCAATATCTCATTTCAGTTTAACCTTAATATGATATCATCTACCCTAGACCTTCAAAATATATTTTTCGATGTGTTTCCACATTTTTATTGGTGCATTATAGTTGCATATATTGATAGGATTAGTTGTTGCATATTAATATATGCACGCAACAGAACAATGTAATTCGGCTGATAGAACTCCCCAGAACCTCCCTGCTTAATGTATTTTAAATTGTTTCCCCAGGCTATGTTTCTGACCGTCCTTTCTCAGTTTCCTGCCTGAGCTCCTGTTCTTCCATTTGATGATAAAGATGACCCTAGCATTTTCTTTTTTAACCATATGCATTCTCCAAGCTGCCTGTTCACCACCTTGGTGTTAACTGTTGCCCATATGCCAAGATCTAATTCTTACCCTCTTGTCTCTAGTGTTCTGTTTCATATTCCTACCAGATATTGCGACCTTAAAACAAAAACACTCAATATTCAGTTTACTATTTTTCCCTGTCATTTGCTTCTCCTCCTACTCTTTCTGTACTTTTACCACTGTCCTCACAGCTTAAAACCCAGTTTAAAACCTTATTGCTATCTTTGACACTCTTACCTCTTTTGGCCAATAACCATTAATTGAGGTGTCTCCTCAGCATTGCCACTGCTGCTGGCCAATCTCTAAGCAGCACGTTCAGTAGCCTCCAAACTGAAGTCCTGTGGTTTCTATACCAGATTGTCAGACCCATCATTGTAAGCAATTTATTTGTCCACATTGGTCCCTCACTGGATGCCACTGGGACCTACCTCTGTCTCTTTTAGAAAAGTACAGAACTCTCTTTGGAACCTACATTGAGTGATTGGCCTCAGGCATCCTTGCCTATTTCATTGCATCCCATGTTCTGTTCACAGTTTTCCATTGAAATGAACATAAATATACACATAGCCATACCTCTGTGCCTTGTGATTTAATCATTTGCAGTAAAGCCTAGTCGTCCTTCTAAAGATAACTCAAGAACTAGCGCCTATACGTTATCCTCCTTAATTGACGTAGGCAGAATCAGTGTCTTCCCATCTCTACTTTCACCGTACACGTTGCTCTTATGGTCTGTCTAGGACTTTTGACATTATTTCATAGTCAGTGTTGTGCCTCTGCCCCCCTGGACTGATTTCCTTAAGGACAGGGACTATGTATGCTTTCATTTGGAGCCCTAGCTTGCAGTGAAGTTGTTGAATGTTTTAGAGTTCATCTAAAATGAAATGACTATTTTGAGTGATGTTCATAAAGAGAAACTGTAGAAATGTTATCATTTCTCATCCTTTTACTTTCCAACATCCATAAAAGTTTACTCGAATGAATTACATGTTTTCTTTATTTATTGGCAAAAGATGTGACCACTTTTACTCATTTTCTTTCCAGGAGAATTTACCCCAGAAATGCAATTACGAATACGGCAAGAAATTGAGAAGGAAAAGAAAACAGAGCCTTGGAAAGAAAAATTCTTTGAGCGGTTTTATGGAGAAAAGTAAGTACTAGAGCATTTTTTCTCATTTCTCTTAGAAGGAAATGAAAATGTAATTCTCTGCTTCACATAGCACACTCATATGCTGTAAAACTTAATAAACCTGTGATAAAAGGCAATAGTCCCTCAGAGTAAGAAATTGCGGGTAAAATTATACTGGCATATCAGCACTTAAATTTTTTAAAATGCATTTTCAAGGTTTTATAACTTGTTCATGAAAATTCATTTTGGACTGAAAATAGCACATGAAATCCTATAGAGGTAAATTTTGGGTTTCATATGTAGATTTTAGTAAAATTCCCCTGGTTTTTATCCAAGTATTTTCATTAATAAATTTTTTAAAGATAAGTAGTTTTAGGTACATATTTAATTCTCACATTATTTTCCAAAAAATATTGGTTCAGCATATCCATTTTAATATATATTTTTGTTCTTGTTTTGGGGAAAACTTGAGATATTATCCTTCATTTTATCCATCTTTCTCTCAGTTGTTGTCTCTTTTTTAATTCATTATTTGTGTATGTGCTTTTGTTGTTGTTTTTTTTAAAATAATACCACCACATATAAGTGTGGTAGTGACTGAACTAACCCAAGAGCAATTTCATCTCTACCTCACTTTTAGCAGAGATATATTAAACAAAATTAATGTCTCAGACACTCAGATCTTTAGAGAAGGAAAGGTTTGGGAACTGACCATTGACAATGACTTGGGTTTTCATCAGTAGAGGAGCTTGGGCTTTAACTTCTACTTTCTTAACTAAGACTTAAAAGTTGTTATTTTGTGCAAAGGACATCCAGGTGGTTACAGATAAGAAAGCCTGTACTGCGTAATTGGATTTTATAAAATTTCCTCTGTGAATGGTGAAGATCAAGCCAGAAAAAGTCTTACAGATGAGCTTTTCTGGAAAAGGACTCAGATGTTGAAGAGACTTCTTACTTGGAGTAGGCCAGCCTGGGTGATTTTTAACTCTTGTGCCAGTCCAGGATGCATATGGATGTTTATTCAGACTTAATGGAGATAATTCATGTATTTTCTCAAATGTTAAAAGTGGAGCAATCTAGTTATGTCTTCACATAGAGTCACCTGGTTGCATCAGAATTCCCGTTGGAGACTGTAAGTAGATAGGAACTGAGAATCTACAGGAGTTGAACCCAGGAATGCACGTTGGTGGAAGCTTTCCAGGTCATGCCACAGCCCAGCAGGGTTTAAGAATTTGGGAGGAGGAGGCTCAGATGGAAGATTACTCAGAAGCCCACTCCTTTTGTTCATAAAAGTGAATGTCAAAGCATTATTTTTAGAAATGGCAGAAACATAACTCAGTTAGTTACCTTTATAACACTGACCCTTAATTTTTTTGAGTGATGAACCTATTCTTTTATTGACTCAACAGTATTTTATCTAACCTCTCCTTTGTGACTGATACTCTTCTAAATGCCAGGGATGTGGTCACTTGTAGACCTTCTGAGGCTTGACCCTTAGCCTGCATTCAAGGGGCTTTGCATTCAAGAACTTTCCTTCATTTGGTAAATAATTATTGAGCATGTACTGATTCATATTTCCCAAGAATTTTGCAGTATTATTTCATTCAGTCCTTCCAATGGTTCTATAATGTGGATATCATTATTATTCTAATTAAAATAATTAGAAAACTGAAAAAAAGTGAAGCTAAGTAATTTTCCCAGGTTTAATTTTCCCAGTGAGGTTAAGTAATTTGCTCAAAGTTTAAATCCTATAAATAGTTCTTAGGAATATTCACATACCTACACATTTTTCACGTGATGTTTGGGGACTTACAACTTCCCATGAATATTAGGTTAAAGGCCACTGTCCTAAAAGTGACAGCTACAATACTGTGAATAAAATGACTCCCAAGCTGTAAAAAAATTAAAAAAAAAAAAAAGGTTTACCACGGGCCCTTCCCTTTCTGTGGTTTATTAATACTATTTTTAATCTCTTGGTCTTTTATTTTCTCACATATTGATTGACAGATACATTGTGTACATTTTGTTAACTATCCTAATTTTGCTGCTCTTAGATTATTTGTATTCCCCCAGTATGAGGAATTTTTCCTTAGTATCATAAAATTTTCTGTTGACTGATATGGTGTGTTTTTTCATCTCTCTAACTTGTGCCAAGGATGCTGGCATTCCAACTTGTCTCTATTTTAGGTCTGTCCAATATAGTCTTTTGCTACTTGTTTTATATATTTATTATAATTCTCATTGGCTTAATCTGCTTATAGTACTGTCTATATTAGTTTTCATTACTTAGAGACCACTCATCAATATGCTAACTCAGAATTATACGTTGTTCTGTGAATTTGAAGTCTGGATTCTCAAGGTCTGGTTTCCCTTCGTGAGAATGTGGTGCAGGGTGTCTTCCTTCTGTGCCTGTGCCATCTTAAACTTATTGTCCAGTGAAAATAATAAAATATTAGCATAAGCACATTTAATACAATGTCATTTCTATACACATACATATCCTTATCTGTAAGTACATTAAATACCATTGTTTTTAGCCAGCTAACAAAAATTTGGCTGTCAGTATCTAGATTTCTGTACTTTATATTCCTAACTAGTATTAGTGGCATCTCTGCTTGACCCAGTCCTGAGGGACCTTATTTCTAGCTGTTAATTATGCTTTAAATTTAGTTTAATATAGTTGCTCTTCTCTTAGTTTAGTATAATCATAAATTGTAGCACAGTTCAAATCCATCCTAGGGAAAGTTAAAAAGAAAGAAACTAATTATGAAAGCAGTATTTTCCACTGTCTTTTTCATAGTCTTCTGAATTACAGGAAAGAAAGCAATGATCAAATACCACGAAATGTATTCAATTTTCTTTCCCATTCATTTTGAGGATTTTATTTAAGTAAAAGGTTAAAATGGATTTCACTGCATATTGTCTTGTATCCATACTAAAAGCTATCATCTTCACTTAACTGTTTCTTTGTTAACGTTCTCTCTTGTACTTATTTTTGCCATTGCTTACACCCTGGTTTAACTTCATTTAGAATAGCATGTATCTGTACCATCAAATGCTTATGTTGTAACTTAATATGACAAAACCAGAGACTTGGGGAGTATACTTGATTGTTATTCTTAATAGCTTTGCCTGCTGAATGTTAGCCTGGATTGTTGCTTGATTTTCTCTACTATCTTGTATGGAATATCTGTACAATAAGATATTTACATGAATAGATTTAAAAGTTTTACTTCACACAAATGGAATCTTGTAGAATAACTTTGGTGAATGAAATATGTTTCATTATTCTTTAGTAGAGTTTCCATATTGTCTTAAATTAGATACTAAAAGAAGGTGAGTTAGTAACATTTTTTAAATTGCTTGAAAAGAAATAACCTTTGAAAGTTGTTGCAGTTTCAGAATTCGATGTATTTCATTAATTTTCCATTGATCTTAACTGTTAACTGTGTTGCATCCTCTGAAGTCCACATAATTTTCTATTATAAGGACATCTTTCTACAGACTTCAGAAAATTTTAGATTTTATACATTCCTTTGCTTTTGTATTCATCTTTTCTAATCTTCTTTATTTGTGATTTTTTATTACCTTTGCTAATACTTGCTAAGGTTATATTTCCTTGCTTACAAAATAAAAATCTCTACCTATCTTACCCAGAAGTGAAGTTTATTTTGATTGTGAAATGGTGGAGAAACTACATCATAAACTATTTTACATTAATTATTTTACTTAGTGGTTATAAGATTTATTCAGTTCCTTTACTTCTATTGAATACTGTGTTTGTGAGAGATCCAGATTGTACCTTTCATGTTTTGCGATTGAGCAGTAATTTGATATATCTGATTTCGGTTCAGGTTGGGCATGTCAAGAGAAGAATCTATGAAACTTACTTCTGCACCAAACAGTGATGGAGCTGAAGGTAGCTCCTTCTGTGGCACCTCTGGTCTGCCGGGTTCTTCTGCACCAACTCCCTTGGAAGAACAACAGCCAGAAAGCATGCAGAGTTCTGCTTCTCCAGAGTCTGACTTCTGTGCTGCAGTTTGTCCAATGGTAGAAGTTCCAGCTAAAGATGTAATGGCAGAATCAGAATCAGAGGATATTTTGATCCCGGAGGAAGCTGTGATTCAGGAGGAAATTGCAGAAGAAGTAGAGACTAGTATCTGCGACTGCCAAGATGAAAATCACAAGACAATACATGAATTTTCTGAGGAGTCTGAAAGTCCAGCCACCTCTCATGAAGAGCCCTCAATAGCACCTCCGGAAGGTAGCTTGGAATCTTGTGTTGTGATGAATGATGTTTTAGAAACTCTGCCTCATATTGAAGTTAAGATAGAAGAGAAATCAGAATCTCCACAAGAAGAAATGTCAGTTGTTATTGATCAACTAGAAGTCTGTGACTCTCTAGTTCCTTCCACTTCATCCGTGACTCATGTTTGTGACGCAGAACATAAGCAACCAGAAACTGCAATAGAGACCAATACTACAAAAATAAAAACAGGGTCATCTTCTTTAGAAGGCCGATTTCCACATGAAGGAATTGCTGTAGATATGGAGCTACAGAGTGACCCTGATGAACAGCTTTCTGAAAATGCTTGCATTTCTGAAGCTTCTTTTTCTTCTGAGAGCCCAGAGGGAGTCTGCACCAGCCTTCCATCCCCAGGAGGAGAAACCCAGTCCACATCTGAAGACTCATGTACTCCAGCCTCCCTTGAAGCGACATTTTGTTCTGAGGTGTCCAGCACTGAAAATACGGACAAATATAATCAGAGAAATCCGACTGATGAAAACCTTCATACATCTTTGATGTCAGAGATATCTCCAATATCCACTTCACCTGAAATATCAGAAGCATCTCTTCTGTCCAACTTGCCATTACCATCTGAAGCATCGCCTGTATCCAACTTACCTTTAACATCAGAAACATCACCAATGTCTGATTTACCTTTGACTTCGGAAACTTCTTCAGTGTCTTCCATGCTTCTCACTTCTGAGACCACTTTTGTATCCAATTTGCCACTTCCTGCAGAAACTTCTCCAATTTCTAATTCTTCCATGAGTGAAAGAATGGTGCATCAACAAAGAAAGTCACCTTCAGTTCCTGAAGAAGCACTCTCCCCACACAAAGATGAACCTTCTGCCCCCACCAAACCCCTGGGGGAGAACCTTCTCTCTCAGCAGAAGCCTCTATCCAATACTCCTGAGCCCATCAAAATGGGTTCTTCTTCCGTTGCTCCTGAGGTGTTTCCTTCTGAAGAATTGCATGGTAAGATCTTGGGTCAGCAGCCCTGTAAATCACATGTTGAAATGGAGAAGCCCTATCCTCCTTCAGTCCCAGAACTTCCTTCTGCAGAATTGATGAAAGTTAAAAATCAAAGCGTCCTGCAAAGAACAGAGAAGAAAGGGCTTTCCTCACCCTTGGAATTATCTGTGTTCTCTGAAGATGCAGAGAGTAAGGGAAATGAGCCTCCATCAGCTAAATTACAGGACAAGCAATATATCCCATCAGTGGACAAGGCTTCATTTTCAGAAGGCTCTAGAAATAAAACACATAAGCAAGGGAGCACACAGAATCGATTGGAGATCTCACATTCTTCAAAGTCATCAGAGCCCTCCAAATCACCGGATGGAATAAGAAATGAGTGTAGAGAATCTGAGATTTCGAAGAGAAAAACCGCAGAACAACATAGCTTTGGAATCTGTAAGGAAAAGAGAGCTAGGATAGATGATGATCAGTCAACCCGGAATATACCATCCAGCAGCCCACCTGAGAAAGAACAGCCTCCAAGAGAGGAGCCCAGGGTTCCCCCTCTCAAGGTAAGATATTTTTAAAAAGGCAGTTCTATAAGAGGCTTCCCTTTTTAAAAACTCAACCTTAAAGAATAAACCAGGTGTTTCTCTTTCCAGGTTTATATAAAGATTTATAGCACCAGTTTAATAATAAATAATCCTTTTTAAAACTATGTGTTGAACCCATACAAGTAGTTCAGATACATATATTTAGATATCAATATCTAAGGGGAAAAATGGGGAGGGGAAAATGTGAGAGATAATTCAGTGTCCTATAAAAGTTCAATAGTGCTAGAGAAAGTAGTCAGGTTAGAGGGCAGCACTAAGGACATGAAGGTACGTATTATTCCTTCATTCATTTTCTAGCAAACATTGAACACCACCAGCATTGCTCAGCAGTTAGGACCTGGCTTATGATAAAAACTCGTTATATATTTTTTGAACAGATTTATAAAATTGCCTTGTGAACACTCAGGGAGGGTACTTTAGATACATAGATATACAAATCCTGTTTTTATTTCAAAAATAGAAAAAAATTCAGAAAATAATAAATCCACTGGGCACATGCCTTAAATCCCAGCTATTTAGATGGCTGAGGTAACAGGATCACAAGTTGAAAGCCAGCCTGGACAACTTAGCAAGACCCTGTCTCCAAATAAAAAAGACCTGGAACGTAGCTTGATGTTTCCCTAGTATGTGCAAGGTCCCGGGTTCAATCCCTACTATCATAAAATACTATTATTATTACTAATAGTACTACTACTACTAATAATAATAAAGTCTTATGACTCCAGGTAAATTTTAATTCTCATAAAACAAACCTTTTATATAAATTAGATCTGCCTAAGTAAACTGAAAATTAAAGTTAATTCAAAAGAAGCCCTCTTAGTTTAATTTAAAAAATATACCTAATGCTATTTTGATTTGATGCTTATATCTAGAGATAGCGTTTATTCTGTTGTATCTGTTTTTACAATCAACTCATGATCTCCACAGGGTTGGTTGACTTGTTTGTAAGAATGTGGTTTTAGTTATTTTATTTAACAAAGCAACATTTATTAAACAAAATTCTAGAGATGTGAAAGATGAACACTAAATTAAAAATCAACTATGAGGTTGGAGATATGGAGATATGGTTCAGTGGTAGAATGCTTGCCTTGCATGCATGAAGCCCTAGGTTCAATCCCCAGCACCACCCCCCAAAATTTAAAAATACATCCACTATGCATTTTAATTTCTGAACCACAGAAAGAAAAATATAAATATCATTTTTAGACAAAATATTTTTAAATGTACCAGCCTAATATTCTGGTCTAAAGGTTTTGGGTTTTGTTTTGTTTTTGTAAATACTCAGTATTGAACCCAGAGGTGCTTGGCCACTAAGCCACTTCCACAACTTTTTATAGATTTTATTTTGAGACAGGGTATTCTCAGTTGCTAAGGCTGGTTTTGAACTCATGATCTTCCTGCCTCAGTCTCCCAAGTCACTAGGATTGTGTCACTGCACTGGGCTTAAAGTTCATTTTCAAAGTGATCTTCACTTTATTTAAAGATTGGTTATCTAACCAATGGATGGATGTTAGAGATGTTAAACACATTTGGTGTTTGGCCTTGAACTCTTTATTAAAGAGATTTAGGCTTAATTTTTAAATATGTTTAAGTTTTATAGACTGTGTGAAATATTTAAAAGGGACAATTTAATTCCCTTGCCAAATTCACCTCTTTTTGGCCATAGATTAGATTAGAGACTTTGTAAGCAATTTAAAAATGAGAGAAAGCTCGGGAAGAATAATTTAATTTATCAGAGTTCCAAAGCATAATTCCAAGTTGAAATGATCGCATAGTATGTTTCAAGTAGTTATAATATAAATGTACATATGTTAGAAGGAGAGAAAGGTGGAGGTTTTCTAGGAAAAGCTTATTCTAGAAGGCGGGAAGAGGGAAGATTACTTATTAACAGCCTAACTTGGGAGCCCACAAACTCTCTGTCGCTGACTGTTTTATTTTGTTTGTTTGTTTTTTTAGGGGGGGCAGAGAGAACCAATCTTTTATTTAGTTTTTCATGTGATTTTCATTCCTCTGACACTGTGTTGTGTATGTGGTGCTGGGGTTCGAACTCACGTACTTGCACATGCCAGGCGAGCACCGTAACCACTGAGCCACCGCTCCAGCCCTCACTGACTATTTATATAACTCCAAGGCAGGTGACTGTACCTCCACAGGCTCCGGTTTTCCAACTGGAAAATGAAGACCTTAACCAGGGTCCTTCCAGCTCCACAAACCTATGACTCTGGTAATACTTGTATTTGCCTGGAGCATCACAGCATTGCTATAGGATGCCAGGCATTAGGTCTTGTGTCTGGTGCATTTGGTGAGGACTTTGTGAGTCTCTTCATCAGCATAAGTAGGCAAATAATATAGAATGGGACACTTTCCAATTCAGCTGCTGGTGGCTTACCAACATCAAAAGAAACTGCCCAATCCGTACATTCTGGGAAAGGCAGAAAATTAGTGTTGCCCTTGCTTTTATGAAAATGTAATGATAATGCTATCCCTTTGGAAAACAGCTCTCACAAATACAGCTTCATACAGTCTTTCTAACAGCTCTGTGAAGGAAATAGACCAGAAATAACTCATTTCATTTTACAACTGAGTTTACAAACTTCTATAGTGTGCTTATTACATACCTATAAGGAAGCACAATAGGTGGTATGGGAATATAGTCCTTGGTTCATAGAGTTACTGGAAAAACTGAGGTACACAGTAATTTGCAAACATAACAGAGTACTTTTGTGTAAAACCTTTTTGTGATACCAAAATAATTGTAGTTTCCCATATTCTTTTTTTTTTTTTTTATAAAGAGAGAGGGACAGTGAGAGAGACAGAGAAAGAGAGAAATGACTTTATTTTTAGTTTTTCACATGGCCTTAGTTGCTCCAAACTTAGTTGTGTACGTGGTACTAGGGTTTGAACCCTGGTCCTCGTGCTTGCCAGGCAAGTGCCGAAACTGCTGAGCCACCACTCCAGCCCAGTTTCCCATATTCTTGACCAGGACTTTTTTCTTTGTGTCAAATTAAGTAGGTCAACTCCAATATATTAAGTGTCCCAGTTGTTGTTTTCTTTTCCCCCATTCCAGCAGGGAGGATAATTTAAAAACTAAGTATGTCTAAATCTTTTTAGCTAATTTTATTGTATGAAGTATGGATTTTCTTTTTTCATTTATGTAAGACATTAAGATGGTGCTTTATTTCCATGCCAAATCAAGTCACTTGGCTGATGTTTTTATAGATTAAAAAAACTTGATTTCATATTCTTGCTACACTTACTATTGCCTCACATCCTAAATGCCCATGCAGGGATTAAGGTGGTTCATTCCACATTTTGAGAGAACACAGCTAATTTTTCCCCTTGTGTTTTGGCATCCCACGTGCCTCTGTGATCACATATGAAGTGCTTTATCTTTCCATTCTTTCCTTGTAGATCCAGCTTTCCAAAATTGGACCGCCCTTTATTATCAAGAGCCAGCCAGTCTCCAAACCAGATTCTCGAGCGTCCACTAGCTCATCCGTCAGTGGGGGGAGGAACACAGGAGCCAGGACCCTTGCAGACATAAAGGCCCGTGCCCAGCAAGCTCGGGCCCAACGTGAGGCTGCTGCAGCTGCTGCAGTAGCTGCTGCAGCAAGCATTGTCTCTGGGGCCATGGGGAGCCCAGGAGAGGGTGGAAAGGCAAGAACCCTGGCACACATCAAAGAACAGACCAAGGCTAAGCTCTTTGCAAAGCATCAAGCCCGAGCCCACCTTTTCCAGACCTCTAAAGAGACCAGGTTGCCTCCACTCAGCTCCAAGGAAGGACCTCCAAACTTGGAAGTCTCTTCTACCCCTGAAACAAAAATGGAAGGTTCCACTGGGGTCATAATTGTCAATCCAAATTGCAGATCTCCTAGCAACAAATCCACCCACCTCCGGGAGACCAACACTGTTTTACAGCAGTCTCTTAACCCAACTCAACTTCCAGAAACTGCCACTGACTTATCTGTGCATAGCTCTGATGAAAACATACCTGCATCACATTTATCTGAGAAAATTGTTTCATCTACCTCTTCTGAAAATAGCAGTATGCCCATGCTTTTCAATAAAAATTCTGTCCCTGTGTCTGTTTGCAGCACTGCTATGTCGGGAGCAATTAAAGAACATCCCTTTGTGAGTTCTGTTGACAAATCCTCTGTGCTGATGTCTGTTGACAGTGCAAATACTACAATTTCTGCTTGTAATATAAGCATGTTAAAAACCATCCAGGGAACTGACACTCCATGCATAGCCATTATACCAAAATGTATTGAAAGTACTCCTATTCCGGCTACCACAGAGGGCGCCGATATATCAAGCTCCATGGATGATAAGCCACTGCTAATACCAAGCAGCAGTGCTACTAACTTAGTCTCTACTCAGTACACCTCTGTGCCAACTCCCTCCATTGGAAATAATTTGCCAAACCATCTCTCCACTAGCTCTGTCTTGATTCCCCCCACGGGAATTAACAGATTTCCTTCCGAGAAGATAGCCATGCCTGGGAGTGAAGAACAGGCCACCATATCCATGGGTACCACTGTGAGAGCAGCCCTCAGCTGCAGTGACTCAGTGGCGGTCACCGACACACTGGTTGCACGCCCGCCCGTCGCAATGTTTACTGGAAACATGCTAACTATAAACTCTTATGATAGTCCTCCCAAGTTAAATGCTGAAGGCTTAGACAAAATTTCAGCACCTCGAAACAGGGCAGACAATTCTGGGAAACCTCAGCAGCTACCAGGGGGCTTTGCACCAGCAACAATAAACAGATCAATTCCCTGTAAAGTCATCGTTGACCACAGTACCACGCTGACCTCAAGTTTGTCACTGACTGTGTCCATTGAAAGTGCAGAAACCAGCTTGGACCTCCAGAGCAGGTCAGTGAGGACAGAGGTATCCATCCAGCCCATGCCATGTCCTCAGGTATCTGTAATTAGCAGACCTGAACCAGTGGCAAATGACAGTATAGATCACAGTTCTAGTTTCATTGCTGCTTCTGCAGCGAAACCAGATTGTAAAGTGTTGCAGGCCCCCTGCACCAGTCTCCGAGAATTGCCTCTTGTCATTCCAGATAAATTAAATGAGGCAACTGCTCCTAGTCATAGCTTTGCTGAGCAGGCACGTAACCCAGCTACTTTCAAAAGTGAAGCAGACACAACCTGTAGCAATCAGTATAACCCAGGAAACCGGATTTGCTGGAATGACAATGCCATGAGGAGCACAGGACAGCCTCTGGTCAGTCATTCGGGTTCAAGCAAACAGAAGGAATATGCAGAGCAGAGCTGCTCAAAGGCCATCAAAACTGAGCATGCCAGCTACTCGCACGTGTCAGAACTGCACTCTAGGAATCTCATAGCAAACGTGGCTCTTCCTGTGAAATCTGAACCTCATGAAGTAGACAAGGGCTTTAGAATGGACACCGAAGATTTCCCTGGGCCTGGGCTGCCACCTCCGACTGCAGAGGTAGCCACTAGCATATCACAATCTCAGAACCTGGACACTCCCTCTTCCAGTGCCAGGGAAGAGGCCATTGCCTTGACTACAGACACCCTGAAAAGAGTTCCAAGTGCAGGAAGCTCAAGCTGCCGTCTGTCGTCTGTGGAGGCCAACAACCCACTGGTGACACAGCTACTGCAGGGCAATCTGCCTTTAGAAAAAGTGTTGCCACAGCCCAGATTGGGAGCCAAGCTCGAAATCAACAGGCTCCCTTTGCCCCTTCAAACTACCTCAGTGGGTAAAGCACCACCAGAGAGGAACATCGTTGACATGCCGTCCAGCTCTCCAAACCCAGATGGCAAGGGCTACTTGGCAGGGACTCTTGCACCACTACAAATGAGAAAGCGAGAAAACCATCCCAAAAAGAGAGTAGCTAGGACTATGGGGGAACACACTCAAGTTAAATGTGAACCAGGGAAGCTGTTGGTGGATCCAGATGTTAAAGGGGTGCCATGTGTCGTAAATTCAGGCATGAGTCAGCTAGGACATGGCCAGCCCTTTAAGCAAGAATGGCTGAACAAGCACTCCATGCAGAACAGAATTGTTCACAGCCCTGAGGTCAAACAGCAAAAGCGGCTGCTCCCCGCATGTAGCTTCCAGCAGAACCTATTTCATGTTGACAAAAATGGCGGCTTCCACCCTGATGCTGGTACCTCACACAGACAGCAGTTTTACCAAATGCCCATGGCTTCCAGGGGTCCCATGCCCACTGCAGCTCTCTTGCAGGCCTCTCCCAAGCCCCCCATGGGCTGTAATGCATTTACCTTCAATAGGCATCTTGAACAGAAGGGACTGGGAGAGGGTAGTCTTCCTTCAGCACCCCACCAACTACGGCTAGCCAACATCTTATCCCCCAACATGTCCATAAAGGAAGGCGATGACGTGGGAGGGGCTGCACACACAATGCCAAACAAAGCACTAGTGCATCCTCCACTGCCCCCACCCCCACCTCCCCCACCCCCACCCCCTCCGCCCTTGGCCTTGCCCCCACCTCCCCCACCACCACCTCCACTACCTCCACCTCTCCCTAATGCAGAAGTCCCATCTGATCAAAAGCAACCGCCAGTTACCATGGAAACCACTAAGAGAGTTATTTGGCCACAGTCCACGGGCATATGTAGCAATATAAAATCCGAACCTCTTTCTTTTGAGGAAGGTTTAAGCAGCAGCTGTGAACTGGGCATGAAGCAAGTTTCCTATGACCAGAATGAAATGAAAGAACAGTTAAAAGCATTTGCGCTAAAAAATGCAGATTTCTCTTCCTATTTGCTTTCTGAGCCACAGAAGCCTTTTCCCCAATTAGCTGCTCAGAAAATGCAGGTGCAGCAACAACAGCAGCTCTGTGGAAATTATCCAACAATACACTTTGGTAGCACGAGCTTCAAAAGGGCAGCGTCTGCAATTGAAAAGTCCATTGGGATTTTGGGAAGTGGCTCTAGTCCTGCCACAGGTCTGCCTGGTCAGAACCCTCAGATGCCCGTTCAGAACTTTGCCGACAGCAGCAACGCGGACGAATTGGAACTGAAATGCTCTTGCCGGCTGAAAGCCATGATTGTGTGCAAAGGCTGTGGGGCCTTCTGCCATGATGACTGCATAGGTCCTTCCAAACTCTGTGTAGCTTGCCTGGTTGTACGATAGGAGCTGAGTGAAAGATGCAGTATCCCTTTTCGACATGGAAAAGCCCAGCAGCATTCGCAGCAGCAAATTGGATAATGCAGTGACTTACATGCTAATTTATTTTACTTTGTTACAGATTATCTTTCTTCCCATTGGATTATTATTTTCTTGCATTTCTTATAATGGGGAGGGTACATACCAATGGAATGGTTCAACCGCATGTCCTTTACAAACGTAGTTGCCATTCCCAGCTTCAAAAGTTTCCCTGTGCATATGCAGGTCGCTACTCCATTCCTTTCCCCCACCTCTTTTAACCCAAGTATAGATAGGAAAAGGACATTTTTTTTAGAGAGAAGGACAGTGAGAGAGAGAATCCATTTTTATTTAGTTTTTCATGTGGCCTTCATCATTTCAACACTCCGTTGTGTACAAGGCACTGGGGTCACATTCTTGCATATGCCAGGCAAGTGCCGTAACCTCAGAGCCACTGCCCCAGCCCCAAAAAGAACATTTTGTATTGCTTCATTAACAGAAATACAGATATTGAAAGAGACATGTATTTTTCTGTAGATTAGCCTTGCAGTAAATATTTCTGAGCCTGTCTTTACCACAGTGATTAATTCGTTATTGAATGGGAATCTGATTTAGGTTATATGATTCCTTGTAGTTATTCACATCACAAAAGATACATTAAAGAAGGCATGCCATTAATGAAATCCACTGTCCTTGTTCTCTTTCCACCCTGCTTACTCTTTCTCAGACTATGGCAGAACATACAGATCTGCCTTGGATTTTGTGCACAGATTGCAGTGAAATGTGTACTGCACCTGAAATTGCAGCATGGTCCTTGTACCCAGTAAACTGGATCTAGCCCTTGGACACCTGATAATGTGAGATCAGTTGTCTAACATGGAGTCATAGGCCCAGAGAAGTTTGGAGCCTCATGTTTGGGTTTCAACAACAAGTATGAAAAAATACCCCCAATTAAAAGCAAATAAAACACTAGGTGCATGCATAAATGGTTTGATAATGTATATATTAATAATTCTATTTACTAATGACACCAGTGCATTCTGGTTTCCACCTTTACAAGTGTCATTGATGATAAGAGGGACTACAGAAGTTTGAAGTGTGACATTTGTCTTAACCATTTTTTCTCATGATTCACAATCTAATTGTATTTGACTCTGAAATAACCCTTGTTTTTAAAAATCACATTTTTAGGTATTGCTTGTTTTGCTTTTTTCCACTCTCATATCTGGGACCATAAACTGCTTTCAAAAAAGGGATACTGCATCTTATAATTATCGTCAGTGTTTATCCAGTTAAGTCTGAGTGTCAGATACTTGAGCTACATTCCGTGTATGCTGACCACCCTCATCCTGGAGAGCAGCTGTAGTTCAGGAGGCTCTGTTCCCAAAAACAAGTTCAAAAGCACATGCACATTGTGGGAAGATGAAAGAAAGCAAAAACCACGTCCATTTAACTTCAGATTCCAGAGCACAAAATGTGGAACACCATTAATTCATTGATTGATTGTGGCTATAGAATTAAAAAAAGATAGGGGAAAATCATCTCTATCCAGGGTAAGAATGACAGATATTTTCACATGGGATCACTCTAAACAATGTAAACTTTTTGACATTCCCTGAAAACATGTCTTATAAGTTAACTGGAATGAACAGAAATTACATTCTTGAAGCAAAACACACTTGTAATTATTTTATGATCAACTATATTTTTCCCTCCATATTTATTGTGATGTTGCCAAATTCTTTTAGGTGATAGAGATCTTTTTTATTAACAGATTGCTAATAGTGCAAGATACTTTATCTCAAGAAAGAAAAGCAAAGTCCTGCCCTGTGGCCATGATTAGGTGCTTCAGTACTGTCACTTCTGTTTTTCATATTAAAATTAACAAAATTAATGACTGAGAAAGTTGCATTTGGACTGTCCTTATTGACAATGTCTTTATGGTCTGCTTGGCTCTGATATCATCTTAATTTCAAAGATCATGTTCTTAGCCTCACAGTGAGGCATTCATAATATAGACACTTGCATGCCAACTTCTTCCAAATTGTCGCTGCTATACCAGTGTCAGATACTGTCTACACCAGCAAATTGAAAACAACCGCACCAGTAACTGACACATGTTGAAAGAAACTCCAGTCTATAAACCTTTGCTCTCTATATGAAAGGTACAGTTGAGTCCGATGTGACACAGGACTCATCGTGAGTTCCACCATTGTTGACGACTGCCTGCAAGTTGCTTACTGGGAATAAAGAAAAGTGTCCTTCTGTATGTTTGGAGTTTTCATATAGTAGGTTTGAAGATTCAATTGTTGATAGTGCATGAATTCTCTCACCCAGGTCCAAAGAGCAGAACTTTTTGTGCCCTTATCTTTTTCGTCCCAATTCAAATACCTACTTTTCTCATATGGTTTATACCACTGAAAAATGGAAATCTGTGGGCTAAAAAATTCAGAAGTAAAATGTGGGTCAGGTATTTTATAGGTGTCCATTTAATATATATATATATAAATACAAAAGCCAGTATATTTGAATTAGGTGAGTAGGTTCTTAGCTTTCTGATTTCTCCATGTGTCTGCCTATGTGCAAATAGAGTATGTTATTTACTACATGGTTATTATGGTGTAATGTGCAAATTTTAGTGTGTGCATTATCCTGATTATTGGACACTATTAAATCCCTATCAGGAATAGAACTTGCACATGTAACATGTATTTTCTTTTTTAAATCACAAAGGATGTATTTCCCTAAGTAGCACTTTTGGAGCAGGGGAAGGAAGAAAACTGCTATTCCCGAATCCCTCTCCTCTATGTTATGCATATGCCTGAGTTGTATAGAGACATTTAGGTCATTAATGGGCATGTTAATAAGAGCGTTCTGATGCAAATTCATTTTCAAAAAGATAATATTTTTCCTTCCCCAAAGTGAAAAGAGCAGAAATTTTTGGTGAACTGAGCACCGTAGTTATATATGATATTTCCCTGCTAAGGTCTAGTTTGAAGAAAAAACTTGAAAACAAACCTGTGAGGTTGAGCCTGGTTGCTACAAGGACTGGTGGTGTGTGCATCTGGGATGAGCTGTAGAAGGCGTAGTTGACTTCCGGACCTTGGATATTCGTCCTCAGTTCAAAATAGAGACACAGAGGGTGCCCACGGTGCTTAGTAGTGCAGTGGAGAGTAGGAATACAAGTTGCTGCACAAACACTCGCACAATTTCAAAAGAGGAAGTTGCTATGGCCTCTGGTTTCCCAGCTTCTCCGTGGTACGAAGTCCCAGGTTTTAGAAGCTGAAGCCAATCTTGGGGGCATCGTCTCTGTGGTTGGGGAGGCCCACACCGCACTAGCTGCCTGGGGAATGACCCCCGCCGAGCATGCAGAGCTCAGACTCCGGGTCCGTCCGTGTTCCCAGAGAACAATGTGAAGAGTCCTAGAACAGGAACTCGGACTGTCAGGGGCCTATGTAGCCAAAACGTCACTGAATAAAAAACTCCTGTCTTCAGTCCTCATGCTTTGTCACTGTAAAGCGAACAAAAAGCATTTTTACTATAATTTAAAGGAGCTGCTTTTTTATAGCACATACTATTTCGCTTTGTACTATATTTGATAGTGGCAGAATAATTTAGACTGTAGAGAACTTTGTTGTATCTGTACTGTTCATGAATGTTCCAAGGGAAGTGCTTTACTTGGTTGCCATAATTTTCTTGTACTGCTGTATTTTCCCCGCTTCATGGAAACCTAATCTGACTCCTATTTTCAGTACACTTTTTAAAAATGTGTATTTGTGTGTGTTTGTTTTTTATTTTTTTATTTTTTTGGTCAGTATTCTGAATGTTTACATCTGTTTGACATTAGCCATTTGATGCCTTTTTTGAAAGGCAGAATTACTCCTACAGTGTAACAGCAAAATGTGAAATCAACCCAAACATAACATGCATGACAAACAGATTGGGGGGCGAGGGCCCTGAACGTACGTAGACATTTTATATCAGCATACAGAAAAGTAAAACCCTCCTTCAGTCCTCTACCAAAGAATATATTATTCCCACAGGAAAAACTCAGAAAGGTGTGTAAAATCCTCAGAAGGGGGAGCAGTTGATTCAGTAGGACTGCTGCAATTTAATACTGTTATGCTTGCTTTGATACCTGACTAAATGTGACTGAGTGCAACAAGCATTTAAAAATTTTTAGACAGTGTTTTGTTTAGAATTCAGGGATCATGCATTCTTTAATGGTGCTGTTTGTTTTTTATTTCTTTTCTACAAAGAAAAAAGTGTTGCCTACAGAAGTGACTGCTCACAATTCCATAAGTTAAATGAAATGAAATGTCTGTCTCTTCATGTTTCTCTGTTTTTCCCTTTCTTGAAGTAAGAATTTGGGTTTCAATATTAAAATATTCTGGAGAAAATAAAGAAATTAAACATGAAATAGTGTCAGTTTTAATTTTTTAATGAAATGTAGTTAATATACATATGCAAAAATGTATTAATGATACATTGAACTTTTTGCTAAGAAATACAGGGAAAGCAAACTGTATACTGCTAAATTATCGACACTTACTTTCAGCATAGTAAATTGACCGTATGTGGATATAACTATTGTTAAAACAGTAAAACTAACACTGAAACTTCCAAAATTAATGGTATCTACTTATGCATATCTTTTTAAACTATATTTGTACCTTCTTGTTTTCATAAAGATCTTAATTCTTTATGCCAAAAAGCATTCAGGTCAAACAAATTGTTGCTGCCATATTTAATTTTATCTTTCAAAATGAATAGTACAGAAACAATCTTTTAAAAGAATTGTTCTGGTTAATTTTTTTATCCTACATTAAATATTATAGCTATAGTTATTTGAATAAAATGCTGTGAACCATTAGAACAAAATTGCCTCAGTTCTATTTACATAGGTTAAAGACATCTGCGTATCTTTTCGGTAAGTTGAATCAGAAAACATTAAACATAATTGGCTGTTAGAAATCTGAGTTCAACTGGAAAATGTTGTCTTTAGCCACCAGATGGCGAAAGAGGATGTTTACATTTGGAAGGGAAAGAAAAAGAACAAAGCCTGCCCCTTCTTCCTTCCACAGCTGAAGTAACTATAATTTTGAAAGTCCAACTTACCCACGGAGATCGGAGGGGAATGGGTATTTGTAAGTTTCATTAAATTATTTTCACTGCAATGGTGCCATTGCTTTTTTGCGCCACCGTTTTTCTATTAACCTATTTATGAAATTTAACTCTTTAGAATTGTAGATTTTTTTCTTTGCATTGCATTATTCATCTAGTCCAAAATCCATTAGATAAAAATCAAACAGCCCAGCTCCCATTTAAACTGATTATATTTTTAATACTGATCCGAATGCAGGGTTTTAATTCATGTATTATAAGATGGGTACATTTGTATAAACTTTATTTTTAAAAATTCCATTGTTTTTATACATCAATGAGGCCTAATTTGAGCAAACATTTGCTTTAGCATTTGAAGTATTTACTATCATAGCCCTTATCTAAGAGCAAGCGATTTTATCCAGTGATTCCTCAGTTTTCACATACAAACTTCATTGTGAACAAAGACAATTGTGTCATTTTAGAAGGAACCCAGCCAGGAGAGTAGTTGATAAAATAGTTTGGGACTTTCTTTTCTACATAAGAACAACAGAAAATCTAGAAAGTGGTTCCCAGTCCATGAAAGCATTTGAAGTCTTTAGTCCTAGATCCTCTAGAATTAATATGTAAAGGGCAGAACACACAGTTATTCACCTTGACATGTAAAAATGAAAAGTTGGAAGAATCAAATGTTAATGCTAATTCAAAAGTTTAACTGCAAATGACACTAGCCTTCTTCCCTGCAGAAACTTTTCTTCAAGTTGCCATTAGAACTGAATTGCCATATATTCTCACTGCTGGGGGAAAGTTTGATTTACAAAAAAAAGACCGAATATTTTACCATCTTATTTCACATAACAACTTTGTGTTGCAGCTGTATTAAATGATATGATGATACCTCACTAGAAATAAAGCTGATAGTAAAAGCATGTAGCAGTGCTGTAAGGCATGAGCCAATCCTAGCCGAAGCTAGACAGATTGAAAGAGACGATTTTTTCAACATCAGTAAAGACTGGATGGATAGCAGTCCAGGCATGATAAGGCTCCCTGGCCTGCTTTTATCGGTGGTTAGGGTTTATACTCGGTACCCACATTGCATTTATGGGAAAGTGTGTTTCTAAAGTTTTTTTTTTTTTAAAGAGGGACAGTGAGAATCAATTTTATTTAGTTTTTCATGTGGCCTTTGTTGCTCAGACACTTTGTTGTGTACGTGGTGCTGGGGATTGAACCTGCGTCTTCACACATGCCAGGCAAGTGCTATAACCACCAAGCCACTGCTCCAGCCCCTTAAAACTTTTTTTTTAAATCAGTGTAATACATATTCCTACATTAAAAAGTCAAAAATTATTACAGCGACAATAAATAACAAGAAGATTGCAATACCCTGATACGAATTGCAATGTGAGATATTAAACTTTTTAAAGAAGCAAATATTGCTTCTGACTACTCATGTTATTCAATAGACTGTAAATCAGCATATAAAGAGCTAGTCTTGCAAGTTACAAGTTTGCATAGAAGTCAGGGAACTTATAAGTGACCTGTCCAGTATTTTTGAAAATAAAAGTTTCCCACACTGCTGGTGATCACAGAAGGGAAGCATGTTGGTGATTGGAGGGGAAAAGGCAGCCATCAGATAATACCAGGAATACAGTGCCAGAAACAGACATCACTTGTATTAATATTTTTCCAATAAAATTTTGCCTGTTTAAGTGAATCCTCCTGTTCCCATAATTCCATGTTAGGAACTGGGACTCTCTAGCCAGTGGCCTGTATTGCTGTGTGTGTCCTGCGCACTGTGTGAGAACTCGGCGCTGGGTTATTCACTCCCCTGCTCACTGAGTGAGTCACCAACTTCCATCTTTTAGCACCTCTTACGTATAAATATTTCTCTTAAAGCCATCTGGCAAACCTAATATTTTAAGCATTTTGGTAAGTACATATTTGAAGATATTGTGAAACTAAGAATTTTATTTTTAAAATTATATATTCAGTGAGAAATCACATTTTCCTGTGTTCAGCAAGTTATACTTTTAAGTCCCTTTCTACTTAAGGAAAATGAGACAGCTCAATGACTACAAGGAGAGTTCACTTTCGGACCCTTGACACTTGGAAGGGGATTTTTAAAGACTAAGACACTTTCCATCCAACATTTAGTGATCCAAAATCCATCTGATACTCAATGAGTAGTTTTTGGATCTATTCCTCTAGGCTAGGTGCTATATTATACAGAATACCAAATTTTGCTGATGACTTGATTCGTCAAGAAAAATGAAGTTATCAAACATTTCTGGTGTGTTGTGCGCCAGCATCGTACCATAACACATCCTCAAGATAGAAGGGATTTTCTCAGAAAATGCCATTCAAATATGTCTTTCCAGGACATCCTATTTCCCAGAACAGCTTGGTTGGATGGGGTGGGGGAGGGGGAATCATTGAAGGATGAAAGGTTTAGAAAGAGAAGTCTCCTTTGAAATTCTAATTTAATTTCCAGACTCCTTTATTCAGATTCAATGTAGAAATAGCACTATGGTATGGAAAAAAAAAAACCTTTGGCATCTTCTATTTGAGGAATTGTACTTTTCTCATTTAAAAATGGAAAAATAAAAAGAAAGAAAAACTCTCACGGAGGGAGAGTGGCTGGTCATCAAATTTGGCTCATCTGGAAGAAAACAGCACAGATGGTCCGCTTGCTCCAGGACTGTGGTTTCGTGCCATGCATGATTCACCAGAGAAGGTAAATCAGCATCTGCTCATTTCATTTTGTGTTCACTATTGTAGTAATAAGTAGTAATGCACATTAACACTCTTTTGTTGCTAGAACCTAATCAAGAAAATAAATGTTATCTTCTAGCTAAATTAAAATGATTTTTTTCTTTAATTTTGCATTCAAGTTAATGAGAGTGCACTAAAAATCAAAAAGAAAGCAAAATAATAACAACAACAAAAGAAATCCCTGTCCAGTTTAGTAAAATCTGGTGCTTCTTCACATGGAGTGCTCTTTGGCCAAGACTCAGTGAGTAAAAATTTTTTTTTAATGAATATGAGACAAATAGATCAAGAAGGAAAAATGGGTCTTGATAATTGGCCATTCTTACATGATTGTTTATTAAAGTATTGTCACAGGGGCTATTTCTGTCTATGCTTGTGAGGACGGATATTTAAAGTGCCTGTCAACACATAGGCACTTATGGTTTGCAGTTGGTTCATATGAATATTGCCAACAGTGAATGATAACTTTAATAATGGGAAATCTGATTTCCTGACCCATAGTTCAGCAAATAGATTTATGCAAATCTGATGAAGTTAGTTTCTGCATGGGAAGCAAATGTCTCCCTGGACTGTGTACAATACAGATTCGTCTATTCGTTTTTCCTCATTTCTTTGGATATATTTTATAGTTACAGAGAGCTATCTTAATTATGGTGAGTCCATGCATGTCAATTGGCTGAAAGTCACTCAAGAGCAAGTGTGGGAACTCATCTGTTTTGGCATTTCTAACAGCTTCCATCAGGTATAACGCAGGACAATGCATTTGTGACACAGCAAAGGCATCCACTGTGGCTTCCTCTGTGCCAGGCTCTGTCAAAGGTGCCTTGAGTACTGCAATGAATACTCAAAAATCCCTGAGGTTTATTCTAGAGAAGGTGACAGGCAACAAAGAGATAAATACAAAACATAGATAGTATTCCTGAAAGTGGTAAGTACCATGAAGGAAAATCAAGCATAGCAAGGACACAGGGAACGTGTGGAGGTTGTGAGTATATGGATATGCAGTTCTCAGGGAAGGTCCCACTGAGAAAGTGCTAGGAACTCGTTTGTATTCCTCCAATTCATATGTTGAAGCCTCACCCCTAAAGTGATTGTGTTTAAAATTAGGACCTATAATGAGGTAATTAAGGATAAACAAAGTCATAAGGGTGAGACCCTAATCCAATAGCACTGGAGTCTTTATAAGAGGAAGAGACATACTTCTCTCTGTTCCTGCATGAGCACACAGGATAGGCCATGTGAGGACACAGAAGGCAACCATAGATAAGCCAGGAAGAGAGGCCTCCCCAGAAACCATCCCTGGAAGCTCAATCTTGATTCACAACCTCCAGAACCGTGAGAAGCTAAATTTCTACTTCATTGTGGCACCCCAAGCCAACTAAAGCAGAAGGGAACCTCTGAGTGGTGTACGGAAGAAGGTGTGCAGGCGCTAGAGCAGGTAAGTGGACATCTAATGGCGAGTTCCTCTGGCAGAGTCCACAGGAAAGGTAAGACCCTGGGACTCAGTATGCTATCATAGGTCATTTGCATAAAAATTACCTCTAATTCTCAGAATCTCCCTCTTAGAAAAGGAGGACCTTATGCAAGGTAAAACTTTCTCCAGGCCTTCCATTTAACAACGCTCTTGCATGACTGATAAGAACACCTATTTCCAAAGGTCCAACTTGAGAAGAAAGTGTAAACGATTAAAATTGATGGTTTTCATTGGCTCATGCTGTTCGATTTCTAATAAAATGTAGGTATTTATCCCCCAAGCAAGATAATGAAAATCTATGTATCACTTGATCGAGAGCCTTTCTGGGTCTAAATCCACCTCTGAGAACAAATATGGTGGTATTATCCCCATCTGCTGATGGGTAAAGTGAGATTCAAATATATTAAGTCAACTGGAAAGGACTCATTGTCTCCACAGATCAAGCCCTTGACCAACCATGCTATTCTGGGTAAATGTCTGCTCCAGAATTAGCATTTTTGCCATAGCCCATTTTCTAATTGTGAATACCTATAAATCTTAACCAAAATGTTAGCAGAGAAATGTTTTAATTTTTTTGATGGAGTATTTTAATATATGTATTTAAAACCTCTGAACAAGGTATACACCACTGTGACCTGTTGTTGAGCATCTAAAATGCAAAAGCTTAAAATCCAAACAACAAATTAATTCAAGGTTTGCCTCTCGTACTCTAAGATCCATAACAACAGCATTAACCCTGAAATACGCTGTGTCACTTTTAAGAAGCATAGAGAAGAAATAAAACAGCAACCTCATGAAATCATTCTTTATTGAACCAGGAAGTAGCTCCATCTGCCTTTCTAGACCTCTACCTTTCTATACAGAGCCTGACAGAGTGTTAGAATTGGCTGAACACAGTCATAGCACCAGAAAGACTTGGACTTCAGATTTTGACACTTAAGACAATGTAACCTGGCTTCATTGACTTAACCTCTCTGACTGACTGAGTTCATCTATAAAGGTGGAATTAGGGTAACCTAGTGAGATTGTTTTGAGGGATACATGTAAATTGCTTGACATAATGTGTGTTGTATTTTATGCAATACAATATACAATAAATAATTTTTTATTGATTGAGGGATATTCTTGCCTACAGTATTCTAAAGACTGCATTATGAATTTGGAAACTGACTAGATAAACAACAGCATTCCCAAGACTTTAGCCTAACCTTAGGTAACCTCAGGATATATGATTATTTCTGCTTAACACAGAAAGAAACAAATGAAATGTAAAGTAAATGTTCTCCCATGTTTGTGCATTTTCTACTAACGTTGTTGAGGTCCTCTGACTGTCCAGCTTTGTCAGAGTGTCAGTGGCTCTGAAGCTTCAATGTGTATTGCAATAGCTCAGCTGGCTTGTTAAATTGCAGAATTCTGGCTTTGCTCCTGAGATTCTGATGTAGGACCACCCCTAGTGAGTCTAATCAGAAAATTCTGATCAGAAAGCTACAAAGGCATTGCTCTGAGATCTCATCTACATATGAAATATTAATTTAACCACTTAACATTGAAAGACTGAAAATCATCAGTCACCTATCCTCCCAGTTAACAGTTGTCAACGAGTGAATGTTAGAAAAATTGGCAAAATTTTACAAAAGAGAACTAGTTATATAAATTGGTCTAGGTAATATTATGCAATTACCAAATAATATTATAAATGGACATTTAATTACAAGTGGATATAATTTGTATGATATTAAAAGAAAAACAAACCAGCAATTTAGAACATTATGTAAAATAATACCTTATTGAAAAAATAACTGCAGCTTGAGAAAGAGAATATTTAAAATAGCAAGTGACCATTAAAGTTTAAATCTCAGTCTGGAGACCTTGACTAATTTTATTCTGTCTTTTCTGAAATTTTTGACATTTTTCCTCTGAATATGTATAACATCTGTGAGCAGATTTTAAAAGCTATTAAAAGTAATGGCAACTTTTAATAATTAGGAATGTAGCTATGCCAACCTACAAAGTCATTCTGAGTAATTTAAAAAAATTTATATTATGTTCATCAAGTGTTGGGTGGCACAGTTTATCATTTTAAATGTTTACTTTCTCATTATTGACTATTTGGTTTACATTATGGAGATAAAGTGGATGAATATTACTCTCAAAAGGTATTTTGTTGAAAAAGAGACATTTTGCTGTCTTTTAGTATGCTAAACAATGATATAGAATAAAACAACGAGAAATTCTATTCATGCAGTGTATTTATTAAATTTCTGCTGCCACCCAGTGGCTGTTCAATCTGTTTTATATATACTGTTCATTTAGCTAATGAACTTGTAAAGTTGCTCCTGAAGAACACATTGGAGGGAGAATCAGACTGTCTTGAAGAAACAGCGATTTCATAGGTCCAAGAATGACCAGCCAAAGCACATCAAGTCAGAGAAAAATCTTTCAACAGACCAGCTCTAAGATGTTCAGGGTCCACATGCGTATCCTGACAGTACACCCTGATGGTGCCACAGATTCCAGAATCTTTTCCATGTTATAGGGAAGTCCTTCTTAGGGTAATGTTCCGTGATTCCCATGCAAAGGACAGTGCCTCACAGCAGCTATCGGCAACAAAAGCCAGCTTGCTGAATGAGATCCAGTCCCTCTCAACTCTCAGTAAAGAGAAAACCTGAGCATGAAGCCAAATTACATTTGGAAGATCATCTCTCAGGACCAGCAAGAGAGGGAAGCCAGCTGCAGTTTGGTAGGGGGAAAAACTAGGCAAAAAAGACTGGCAGGTCTGCTAATAGCTGAGGAAGGTCGCCAGAGTATGAATTAAAGGAAATTATGCAAATTCATAGATAAAAAAATAAGAAAAAAATCAGAGTAAGTCACAATTCTAGTGCAAAGAAACTTTAGAAAACAATCAAAGTAGGACGTGTAAGGATCAAATAGTTAAGTCATAGTTTGTGTAGGAGTGCAAAAATCATGAGATAAGAAAAGAGGGTTACATGGTAAAGATGAGGCAAAAGGGGAAACTCTGCTCCTCTATTTTGTGAATTTTTACAGTGAGGGCACACAATAATAAGTATAATTTTTAAAAAGTCTATAAAACGTTGTGAGTCAGAAGGAAAATGCCATAAGCACAGGCTCCTTTTTGCATTTCTTTGGATAGGAGAGAAAAACAATCTGGAGTAGTCTTTGGGACTGTAAAAGGTTCACTTTTCCCAAGGGAGACACAAATTTAAGGAAGGGCAGAGGTCGAGATTTCTCAATACAAAGCAAGGCCATTTGGGGCCCAAGGAGCAACCAGGTCAAAAATGTAAAATGGAGACATCTTTTGATTAAAAAGGCAACTCACAAAGTTAAAGCCAATACTAAATGGAGTTTTTGAAAGGGCAATGTCAAAAAGTAATTTATGAGCTCGGGGAAAATGAATTAAAAAGCACTTGTATGGAATAATGTTAAATTTTAAATTCTGATTGAGCCACAGTGACCTATAAAGGTTGCTCTGAATGGGGAAGGCTAGGAAATCCTTTAGTGATTGTGAAAATCATACTCATGACTGATGCCTTATGAGCTATTAATTATAAAGGAGGGAAGTAGAATTTGGAGAACTCAGAGGTTAGAGCAAAGACTTGGGTCTCAGAGTCTTTCATTTCTACATAGTGCTTTTCTTTGGACTTGATTTTTTGAAATTTTTAATTTTTGGGGTGCTAGGTTTTTGGCTTTCTGTCATCCTTTTGGTTTGATTGGTTCATATCAGATTTTGACTTTGGACGGATGTCACAGTGAAGGGAAATGGACATCTGTTCTCTCTCTCTCTCTCTCTCTTTGGAAAATTATCTCCCTTTGCACCTAAAAGGAATAAACTTTTAATTGCCCTTTATTGACCAATTTAAAGAAATGACTTATATTGTATTAAACCAAGAATATGTAAAGTGACTTGTTCGCTTAGCATGTTTCTCAACTGCTTTAAAATCAATCAAAATTTGTTTCTGTAGTCAGAATGGTAACTGTTGGTATAAATTTATATTACTGATGAAACTAGCAATGTTGTAAACAAGACAGGAAGTAAATTACAACTAAAGTATTTGTTTCTATGTCTTCGTAAGATTGCTTGCTGATCATTTGTATTCAACACCTTCTCCATTTACCTCTGCTCTCTTACCCTTATCTTTCTTCATGGAATTATCATTGTAAAGACAAAGTTTGAAGAATGATTTGGGGTAAGAATAAAAGTACAGTAATTAGCTAGACAACACAGATTTGGTGCTTTTGCATATTTTTTTAATCTCAAATTCAAAACCATTAGTGATGATCTCACTTTTTCTTAAGAGGCAGACAGACAGAAAGAAAAGAAAGGAAGGAAGGAAATATTTTCAATCTTCAAATAGTACTGAAATCCAACTGAGACTGATCTATGCTGGTATTTTTTTTTTTAAAGAGAGAGAGGAACAGTGAGAGAGAAAGAATCAACTGAATCAACTTTATTAAGTTTTATCATCTGGCCTTTGTTTCTCAGACACCCAGTTGTGTGTGTGGTGCTAGGGTTCAAACCCATGTCCTTGTGTATGCCAGGCAAGCTCCGTAACTGCTGAGCCACTGCTCCAGCCCTCTGCTGCTACTTGTAATTTATATTGTGATATTCTTAGACACAAAGTAAAATAAAATAAATTCCTGTGTTAACTCATTAAGCCTTATTTCCAATTTTAGTTCCCATTCAGTAATTATCTTACACTGTAATCAATGATAGTCTGCAGGGATGTTTCTCAGGTATCAGCATACTAAGAATCAATTTGGATACTTGTTGAAGATGTAGATTCCAGGTCTCTGCCATCAGAATTGGTGTACTAGGAATAGAATCCAAGAGTCTACATATAATATGGGTGACTCAGGTAATTCAGATACACAGGGTCTAGAGACTCAGAGCATGTGATTGTCATCTGCTATTACTACGCGCTGACAAGTAATGTAGCTCTAATAATCCCTGGGAATTTAATAATTCCTGGAAAAGAGTGGACAGTGAAAACCAGCAAATGAACACCTTGGGAAAGGCGGCCTTGCGTTGAGGAAAGGATTTGTATGGTTTGTAGAACTGATATGGTTTGGCACTTTGTAAACACATAAAATTAGCTCAGTTCACCGTTTGGACATAAGCCAAAGACATAAGCAAAAGAAGCTCCAAAGCTTCTTTCTGCCTCTTAAAAATTGCCTTTTTAATTTATCTGACTGTTCTCTATGTTGGGTAGGGGGATAAAAACAAGTTTTTTTTTTTGACAAATTAAAATCTACTATATGGATTTTAATGTACTTAATAATTATTTTCTATTAGCCTTTTCACTCAAGAGCATTTCACTTGAAAAGAAAATGTGTCCTGCTGGTTAAAAGTGAAATCTTTTAGCTTGGAGTTATTTTCCATTTTGTTATTAGCCCTTATTTTGAATCAACTGGAATTATTTAGCTCTTTATTTCTTCTTAAACCAGGAGTGTATATTTCTTGAAAGAAAATTTTTATCATTGAAAAAGCATGTGTTATTCCAAATATCTCATAGCATATTTGTTTACATAAAGTGTAATCATATACTGCAAATTAATCTGGAATTAACTTTATTGCTTTTCATTTCATTAATACTGTTATATTCTTAAGATCTTTCAGATAACTGGAATTTTCACAGCACATCACTAAACAGGATTTTGGCTAATTGTGCAACACTTTCCTCTGTGAATATTTTTACCAATATACATTTTAGCAATCTCAATTTTTTCCATACTTTTCCTATTCATGATTTAAGAATAAGTGCTTAGAGTTACCATTTAAAAAGAGGAATGGACTGTTGTGAAGTGAATTAATCACATTCTTTATATCCCCTGGATTTGGAAACAGTGACAAACCATAGCAAATTAGATTACAGGTTAGGCCTTTGTGCCTTACCACATTAACCAGAAGACCCTGGACAAAGCTCATAAAAGACACAGCAATAAATATTTCTTTTATATGAATAATTGAGTTTCCTTTGCTCCCATTTCATTCCTATTTGTGGGTCTTTGAGCCACTATAGAAATGAATTTGACTCATTTTTTTCACCGTTTTTCTTGTATGTTCAGTGGCCACACCTGGTTCTCCCTGTCCCATCCTCCTGTAATGGGGGCCTCGATAACTCAGAAGGCCTTACATTTACTATTTCACATATTCAGGTGGATCTGCTATAAGCATAATGTGGCTTGTTTGAAAAAGAGTTTGTTATTTTTTTTATTAACTTCCTAAGATGCTTTTTTAGGTAAATTGGATTTTGAAATCTGAGATCTGGGATTTTGTCAGAGCTCTGCCATTCCCAGCACGTGGTGTCTGTTTCTCAATTTCCTTGGATAGCTACACATGCTGCACTTAGGAGAGCAAAGAAAATGTGCCATCTTTATGTTCCAGCTGAAGACAGCTAGCATGAGGGAATTCAAAAGTTAAATTTAGTCAAATCTGGTAACCTCAATCTGATCTAGTAATTTAAAGTTATTTTTAAAGTATCAAAATCTCTTTTCTTTATAATAACCTTTATAGTTTAGATAAATTTCCACTGAATAAAAATTGAAGGAACGGTACAAAGAGCTCTCTCTGCTCAGTGTTGCCTATTATTGACATCTTGTATTAGTATGTCATACTTGTTATCATTAATTAACTAATGTAGATGCATTATTATTGACAAAAGCCCCTTCTTCGTTCAGTTTTGCCTGACATCTTGCTCTGTTCCAGGATTCCCTCTAGGGGATATTACCTTCAGTTGGCATGCCTTCTTAAGCTCACATTGGTGGAAGAGTTTCCCAGACTCTTCTAGGTTTTCCTGACTAGTTTTGAGGAGTACTATTAAGTATTTCCTTTCCTTTCCTTTTCTTTCTTATTTCTTTCTTCCTTTCTTTCTTTTTTTTTTTTTTTTTTTTTTTTTTTTTTTTTTTTTTTTTTTTTTTTTTTTTTTTTTTTTGTACCAGGGATTGAACCCAGAGGTGCTTAACCACTGAGCTGCATCTCTAGCTCTTTTTATTTTTTTATTTTGAGACAGGGTCTCTAAGTTGCCAAAGCTGGCTTTGAACTTGCAATCCTACTGTCTCAGCCTCCTGTGTTGCTGTAATTACAGGTGTGTGCCACTGTGCCTGGCTGTTAAGGTATTTTCTAGCAGGCTTCTCTGTTGGAATTTGGTGTCTTTTTCTTGGCTAGACTGGAGATGTGGGGTTTGAGGAGGAAGGAGAAAGGGAAGGAGCTATTCTCATCACATTATCATGGTCTGATACTATTGGTGTTGACTTGCTCTCCAGGTTAAAGTAGAATTTATAGGGTTTCTCTAAAAAAAAAAAAAGTTTCTTTATCTTCCCCATTTCCATCCTACAGTTTTTGAAAAGGTTAAACCTCTGCACACTCCTCAGTGGGTGGGGATTTGTACCTCTGTGTATTAGTTTCCCATGGCTGCTCTAACAATTTTCCAAACCTGTTATTTCAAAATTCTGGAAAATGAAAATATGAAATCGAGGAGTCAACAGGGCCATGGTCTCCTCTAAGGGAGAAACCATTCTGTGGCTCTTCCAGCTTCTGGTGTTTCCAGGCGTTCCTGGCAGCAAACAGGAGTCTCTGTGTCCTTCTGCACTGGGCCTTCCCCACTTTCTATGTCTTTTCTTCTTTTTATTTTTTGGTTTTGTTTTTCTTTTGGTCTTGGGAGTTGAGCCCAGGGGCGTTTTACCTCTCAGCTACATCCCCAGTCCTTTTTGTTTGTTATTTTGAGACAGGTTCCCACTAAGCTGCTGAGGGCCTCACTAAGTTGCTGAAAGTGGCCTTGAATTTGCAACCTTTCTGCCTCTGCCTCCTGAGTTGCTAGCAGAGGCCTGTGCTACTGTGCCCAGCTTGTTTTTTCCTCTTCTTAGAAAAACATTGGTTACTGGATTTAGTGCACACCTAGATAACCCAGCATGAGCACATCTTAGGATCTTTAGCATCCTTATCTCTGCAAAGATCCTATTTCACAAATAAATCACATCAACAGAATCTGGGTAGACATGAATTTTGGGGAGCCATCAATCAATTCACTACACGCTTCTTAGGGGCAGAGTATCTACCTAAATTATTTCATGGGAGATTTTTTTTCTTTTTCCTGCGTTTATTTATTTATTCTATTATTTATATCAGTATGGACTCATGATATATATTTATTGTAAAAATCAGAAACCACAAGTATAAATCCAGGCACGGGTGCTCAAAGAAATAGCCAGACTTAAGAACAACTGAACAAAACCCTTTACTGGGATAGCCGACTCCTGGGCCAAATTCACCAACGCCACCAGAGTGAGCAAGGGAAATGACGAGCAGGCAAGGGAAGTGGCGTGCAGGAGAAAATGGCGCTGGACCTTCACCAGGCAGCTGGTTTTATTGGTTAAATGGGAGGAGTTAGTGGGGTTGGCCTTTCAGAGATTGGCTGGTGGAACTGTCAATCCATTGGAGCTTGTCTGCCAGCATCTTGATTGGCTGTTCCTTTCACAGGCAAGCTGCCCTGTGCCCTGCCCCTTAGCCAGTGCCATGACCCGGTGGGGTAGCTGAAGCCACACCCCCAGCCTGCCTAACATTTACATTTAAAATTATAATCCAATGCTACCTTATTTTATTGCTCAAATTATTCCAGCTTTGGCCATTTGAAATTTTGATCCTCTTGCCTCAGCCTCCCAAGCTGCTGAGATTACAGGAATACACCACCATGCCCTGCCAGAGTATGAATTTTTTTTTTTTAAGAGAGAAAGGTAATGAGAGAGAAAGAAACAACTTTACTTAGTTTTTCCCATGGCCTTTCTTGCTGTGACACCTCATTGTGTTCTTGGTGCTGGGGTTCGAACCCACGTCCTCACGCGTGCCAGACAAGCGCAGTAACCACTGAGCAACCACTGAGCAACCACTTTAGCCCCAGAGTATGAATTTTTACTTTGAGTAAAATCCAACTTGTTTATTCTTTCATGGATCTACCTCTTGGCATTGTATCTGAAAGCTCATCTGAGTATCAAAGGTCGCATAGATTTCCTTCTAGAGTCCCTCTATCAGTTATATGGTCTTAATTATTAGATTTAGATGTTTGATTTATTGTGAGTTAATGTTAATAAAAGAAATGGGTTTTATATCTAGTTTATTTTGGTATATGAATGTCTAGTTATTCCTGCACCATTTGTTGACAAAACTGTCTTTTTTCTATTGACTTTCCTTTGCTCCTTTAACAAAGGTCAGATGATTTTATTATGTGGGTTTATTTCTGGGCTCTTTGTTTTGTTCCATTGATTGATGTCTCTTTTTTTGCAAATACCATTAGCTACTTTATCTGTATCAATTTATATGATTATATGCTTTTTTCCTTTTAGCCTGATGATATAGTAGATTACATTGATTTTTATATATTGAACTGCTTTTATATACCTGTAATACATTCCACTTGAACACTATATGTAGTTTTTTAATACTGTTGTATTAAATTTGCTGACATTTTGTTAAGAAATTTGGCATGTATGCTCATGAGAGCTGTTGTATTAAGCTAATGTTATTACTTTAATTCATGGTGTTTATTTTGTAGGTTTTAAAAATGGAAAGATTTTGGGGACTGGAGCTGTGGCTCAGCAGTTGCAGCATTTACCTGGCATCTGCAAGTACACAAGTTCGAACCCCAGCACCACATACACAATGAAGTCTTAGAGCAACAAAAGCCACATGAAAAACTAAATAAAATTGATTCTCTCTCTCTCACTGTCCCTCTCTCTTAAAAAAATAAAAAAGTGGCAAGATTTTAATAAAAGAGGAGGTATGATATTGACCTATGGAGATTCACAAACTAAGTTAATGAAGGAAAAGGATAGTAGTGAATTTTAGAGAATTATTTCAATAATATTTTAGCCTTTTACTCACTATAAAGTTCTTGGTTTTCCCGCTAAACATTTGATAATGGATAAAGATCTGTGGCTGATCCCCACCTGCTTGGAGAAGTATGCCTTAGGCATCTTTGGGGACCTCTCAGAATAATCCCTAAGAGGAGAGATAATGGAGATACTGGACTGGAAACTCATAACAAACTATCCGTAATTTGTTTGATAATTTCAAAAGTAATCAAAATAATATTGTACTTTTTTGAGAATGTCAGGAATCTTCCATCTGATTCAACTAGATTGTAGAACTAGACTCATTTTATTTTTATTTTTATTTTTTTGCTCCTAATGAAACATTATAATATATATATAAATTCTGAAAATTAGATTTGCCCCCTAGAGTCCCCACCAATTACCCACCTTTATCCCTCCCCCTCCTTCCCAATATATCTCTACAAATGCCTTAGGTTGTATATCACTACACTTTTTCAGGATTTAAAACATGAGAATTGACCACCTTTCACAATGGCCAGGGTCTAGCTCCAGCCTCCACAGGTGAGTGAAGACATTCGACCCTTGGTTCTCTGGGTTATGCTGATTTCACTCAGCATAATTTCTTCCATAGCCATCCATTTACCTTCAAAGGCTTCAATATCATTGTTTCTAATTACTAAATAGAATTCTGTGGTATATATGTACCATAGTTTTGGATCCATTCATCCATAATTTAGCTATTGTAAATTGAGCTGCTATGAATATTGATTTTGCCATGTTGCTGTAACGTGCTGATTCTAAATCCCCTGGAAAAATACCCAGGAGAGGAATAGCAGGATTATATGGTAGGTTCATCCCTAGTTTTCTGAGGATTTTCCACACTGATTACCAGAGGGGCTGTACCAGTCTGCAGTTCCACCAACAGTGTGCTAGTGTACCTATCTCTCCACAATCCCTCTAGTATCTATTATTGTTTATTTTCTTCATTTTTGCCAATCTGACTGACATGAGGTGATATCTTAATGTAATTTTGATTTGCATTTCTCTGATTACTAGTGATTTAGAGCACTTTCTCTTGTATTCATTGGTTTGATCATTGTCCTCTGTTGATAAGTTTCTATTTAGCTCTTTGGCCCATTTATTGATTGGGTTGTTTGTGTTTTTGTAGTTGATGTTTTTGAGGATTTTATAGATTCTGGATATGAGACCCCTGTCAGAGGAATCACAGCCCATGATTCTCTCCAATTCTGTAGGAAACCTCTTGACTATTTTGATTATTTCCTTGGCAGTGTAAAAGCTTTTTAGTTTTATGACATCCCATTCACTGATTTTTTACTTTACTTCCTTCACTTTAGGAGACATGTTGAGAAAGTCTTTTCATACTCTCAAATGCTGAAGTGTTGGACCTAATTTGTCTTCCATCATTTGCAAGGTAGCTGGTTTAATTCCTAGCTACTTGATCCATTTTGATTTGATTCTCATGCAAGGTGAAAGATATGGGTCTAATTTCAACCTTCTGCAAATGGCTGTCCAGTTTGTCCAGCACCATTTGTTGAAAAGGCTGTCTCTCTTCCATGTAATATTTTGGTTAGATTCATTTTAAATAACAAACATGCAAAAAGACATATTCCTCAGGTCAAAAATTGTAAAGGATATTTGAGGAAAAAATTCTCTATGCACTTATCATAAGCAAGGCCTTGTGTTAGGCTGTGGAGATAACCAATTAATTACAGACAGTCAGTGTTCATGTCTTTTTAATTTAGATGGGGAGATGGCATCTAAATAGAAAATTCCCAATGTGATAGATACAATGACATTGGTAGCTATGGAAGCACAGAGAATCATCACGAAGGTCAGATATGGAATTGAAAGATGCCTTTTGGAACAAATTGTGCAGAATGTGTACCTTGACTATTGAATAGAATTATCTAGGTAAAGAAAATTTTCTAAATGTTCCAAAAAGAGAAAGAGTAGAAAGATATGTGAGAGTAGGCATAGACAGAAAATTTTAAGCAATTTATTACTGGTGAAGCATGACATATAAGCAGGGATTAGTGGCAGAGTAGAAGCTGGAGAGGGACATAGGAGAAAGTCACAAAGGGGTTCTCTGGCCACATTAAGGAATTTGGGCTCTTTCTCATGGGCAATAGTGAGCCTTTGATGAATTTTAACAAGGGTGGTTTCATGTTTTGGATCAACTAAGGTGATGTGAGTTTGTAGAACAAGGAAAGCCAGACAAGAGATAGAGGCACTCATAAGGAGAGTATTGCAGCAGCTCAGAAGAGAGATGCTGAGAATCTGATCTGCATAGCTGAGGTGACAGAGGGCAGATTTGGGAGATGGTTAGCACCTAGGATTTGGGAATCCCTGTGAAGTGTGAATGTAGTGGAGAAGAAATGGATAAATGACAGAGATGGATAAAATTAAGAGATTAAGAGCCCTTAGTTTTTAGTGTTGGGTGCATAATAACACCACTAGCTAAATTATGAAGCAAAGGAGAATACCATTAGGCAAAAAAAAAAAAAAAGAATCAATTTGTGATATATTGGCTTTGATATACCTGTGAGAAATCAAAATTGTGATTGTAGTAGGCAATTGAGCAAATGATTCTGAAGCTTTGGGAAAAGATGTAAACCAAAAATAAATGTTGGTATGTCATCAGCTAATAAATGATAGTTCAAACCACTGGAATCCATGGCAGGGTTCAAGGACACTGATTCAAGAGAAGGAACCAGTCAACAGGGACAGAATTCTGGAAAATCTCTCTATCTCTCTCTTTCTACATGTAGAAGGCACAGTCACATTTAAATGTGACTAAGAATAATGGTCTGTGAGTAGATGGAAAAACATTCCATGCTCATGGTTAGGCAGAACAATATAATAAAGATGGCCGTTCTACCCAAAGCCCTATACAGATTCAATGCAATCCCCATCAAAATACCTATGGCATTCTTCACAGATATAGAAAAAGCAATTCTCAAGTTCATATGGAATAACAGGAGACCCAGACTAGCCAAAACATAACTCTAAAGAAAGGAAGAAGTAGGGGATATCTCAATCCCTGACCTGAAATTATACTACAGAGCTGTAGTAGCAAAAACAGCATGGTATTGGTATCAAAACAGAACTGAAGATCAGTGGAACCGAATAGAAGATTCTGAGACAAACCCTCATATCCTTAACTATTTGATATTTGATAAAGGGGGCAAAAGCATAGTGTGGAAGAAAGATAGCCTGTTCAACAAATGGTGTTGGACAAACTGGTCAGCCATATGTAGACAACTGAAGCTGGATCCTTATCTTTTGCCCTGCACAAAAATTAAATCAAAATGGATCAAAGACCTGGATATTAAGCCTACAACTTTAAACTTACTAGAAAAAGAAGTAGGGTCATCACTACAGCATATAGGAGTCGGCAGCTACTTCCTTAACAAAACTCCCATGGCTCAAGCTGTAAAATCAAGAATAAAGGAATGGGATGCAATTAAACTAAAAAGTTTCTGCACAGCTAAAGATCTAGTCAAGAGCATCAAGAGAGAACCTACATAATGGGAGAAAACCTTTGCCTGCTACACCTCGGACAGAGGGCCAATATCCAGAATATACAAGGAACTAAGGAAACTGAACTCCAAACTCACAAATAATCCAATCAATAAATGGGCTAAAGAACTTAAAAGAAACTTCTCTCCAGTGAAAGTCCAGAAAGCCCATAAATATATGAGAAAATGCTCTACATCATTAGCTATAAGGGAAATGCAAATCAAAAATTAATGAGATACCACCTCACTCCTGTTAGAGTGGCAAAAATGAAAAATTCTAACAATAACAGATGGTGGAGGGACTGTGGGAAAAGAGGAACACTGTTACACTGCTGGCGGGACTACAAACTGGTTCAGCTACTCTGGAAAGCAGTGTGGAGAATCCTCAAAAAATTAAGGATGGAACCACCTTATGATCCAGCTATCCCACTCCTGGGTATTTTCCCAAAAGAGTTAGAATCAGCATATTATAGTGATACGGTTTCATCAATGTTTATAGCAGCTCAATTTACTATAGCTAGATTATGGAACCAACCCAGATGCCCCTCACTTGTTGAGTGGATGCAAAAACTTTGATACATATATACAATGGAATTCTACTTGGCCATTAGAGAAAATGATATTATGGCTTTTTCAGCCAAAGGATGGAGATGGAAAGAATTATGCTCAGTGAAGTATCCCAATCTCAGAGACACAAGGGCCGAATGATATCTCTCATCTGTGGAAGCTAGAATACATGGGGAATTAGTAGGTTAGACGGCTAACCTAACAATAACTCCAAATCGTATAATTCTCAACGCAATAGGGGGATAGGAGATTGGAGAGTGGGAATATGGTGGAACCATCTCAGGAGCAGATGTCATTCCTCCACGAGATACCCATTTCATGCAAGAGTTCTTCTGGGGGAAACAGCAACAGGGGAAACCCAAGCTGGGCATCCATGATTTGGCATTACCCCTGGATAACTAAGCATATATACATTGGTTATTGATGGTTTGATAATGTTTCCCCCTCAATTGTATCTCTATATACAGCTAATAAAAAAAAGAATAATGGTCTGAGGAAAGGAGCCAGAGAACATATTGTGGAAAGCAAGTGTGAATAGAATCTTATGAAGGTAAAATTGCCATTACAATTCAGGATATAAAAGATTCCTCTGGATTTGGAATCATGGACTTCAGAATTTCCAAAGCACTTTGTGATATGTAATAAATATGTTAAATAACTGAATTAGCAGAAAAATAAGTTTTATAGTACTTTAGGTTACTTTTGAAGGGCCAGAAGGTATAACACAGGCAGCTGAAAAGTGAATTAATTAAAGTGATAAATTGAACACAGTAAAAACAGACAAAACTTCTCAAAACTGAGAAAAGTGGGAAGACAAAAGCAATAGAGATGGGGTGATACAAAATTAAGAAGTTTTTTGTTTTGTTTTTATTTTAAAATGAAAGAGGCGTTAGCCTGCTTATGAATTGAATTTTCTTCTAATGGGGAAGAGAGATGTTGAAGATGTAAGAAAGGGAGGAAATACTAGAAAACAAAGAATCAGAGAAAGTGCTATAGATTCAGATTGAGAATGCTGGGCTTTAGGGATCGATTAGAGGGAAAGAAGTTAGGCTGGTTACAACACAGACAGGTTGGAGTTACATCAGTCAGTTCACTCTTGGTGAAAAACCATGACTTTCTGATAGTGGGGGGTTGGGCACTGAGCACCTATGTAAATTTTTCATAAATCTTGCTAGGTATGAATTGCCCATTAAACCATTTAATTAGAAGTGCTACTGAATCAATGCTTCAGAGCTTTGAGGCTTTGTGTTCTCAAAGATATCCAGAATGAAAGCTTTTATCTGAACCGTCAGGCAGAAATATAAAAACAAGCAGTCACAATATTGACTTTTCTTCTGATTAACAGGCTGGACCACTGTAGAGGGAAAAAGAGAAAAGCATTATGTTAGAGAGCTCTTTGTCCATGCTTGCCGGGTGGTCCTGTGTGCCAGTTTACCTTCTGCACTTCCTGCTAGGGGCAGTGTGGTCTGGCAGGAAGAACCTGGGCTCTGAGGCCAGAGACAGTGGGCCACCTCTTACCCTTTTTTTTTTTTTAGGTAGCTGAATGCCCTTGGGTTTCATGTCTCTGATCCTCAATGTCCTGGTGGTTTGGATGTGAGGTGTCCCACAAAAGCTCATGTGTGAAATAATGTAAGAAAAAACTTAGATTAGGGAAGCTGTAACCTAATCAATGGATTAATCCACTGATGTTTACTATAGGCTGGTAGGGTGGGGCGGGAGGAAGTAGGTCACTGGGAGTGTACTTTCAGGGTTCATATTTTGCATCTGGTGAGCAGAGATCTCTCTGCTTCCTTGTTGCTAGATCCTGAGCTGTTTTCCTCTGTCAAATCCTTCCCCCATGATGTTGTCCTTCATCTGGGGTCCAGAGCAATGGAAATGGTTTTTTGTTGTTTGTTTTTTGTTTTTTTTTTGTACCAAGGATTGAACCCAGAAGCGCTGAACTACTGAGCACATCCCTAGCCTGTTTTTTTTGAGACAGAGTTTGCTAAGTGGTTTAGAGGCCTAAGTTGCTAAGGCTGGCTTTGAACTTGGGATCCTCCTGCCTTAGCCTCCAGAGTGGCTGGGAATAGAGGCAAGCACCACCATGTCTGGCTCCATATAAACTTTTCCTCCTCTACTGGTCACTGCAATGAAAAATGACTAAAGCAGTCCTTGTTTACGAAATATAGTTCACAAACCTACTGGATAGGTTTGGTGCAAGACACAAATGGGGTAACTAACAGTGTATTGCTCAGTGCTTGGAACTCAGCAGGGCAATTAGTCTCAGTTCCTTTCCTACTCTGAATTCCTAGAGGCAGGAGGAATCTTAATTGCCAGATAGCTAGTTCTTTTTTTTTTTTTTTTTTTTAAAGAAAGAAGGACAGAGAGAGAGAGAGAATCAATTTTTATTGAGTTTTTCACATGGTTTTTGTTGCTCTGACACTTAGTTGTGTACTTGGGTGCTGGGGTTTGAACTCGTGTACTTGCGAATGCTGGGTAAGTGCCGTAACCTCCAAGCCACCACTCCAGCCCCTGGATTCCTAGTTCTTAACACAGTCCTGTGCGTGAGCGCGCACACACACACACACACACACACACGCACGCACACACACTATGTAAATGTTGGTTGATTGGTTAAATGAACAAATAAGCTAAGGAAGTTCTTAGTATTTCATAATTTTAAAAACCCTTTATGAGAACAGGAGACATTGACTTGTTTTGTAAGTTTTTTGTCAGTGGCTTTCCAGGCTCCTGACCTCCTCCTCCTCATGCCTTGTACAATTAACATATGGTAACGTTTTTTGTAAATTTCAATATGGTAACTTTACTAAGGGCATCTTTGACCCCTAAAAATAACTTTGCCCATTTTATTTCTTATATAATTTTGATACATTCTCTGATAAAGTAGCTGATGAACGATCTAATGTAAAGAAGAAAAGTGAAACTGGTGAAAACGGTACGTACATCCCTGAATGATGGAGTTGTGTGTCTGTTTCTTTTTCTGCATAATTTTTGTAACTATGGACTTTCTCCCTAGCCTGCCAATTAGATCTGAAAACAGCATTATACAAAGATGATGTACACTTCTCTGTTTTGTTTTAAAAGTTTCCCAGACACTGTATCAGAGCTCCCAAAGGAAGCTGATTAAAACCTATCCTGGCTCTTGCTCCTGGAGTATCAGGAAATAGATGGGGGAGGGGGATCAATAGAAAGAGGAAACCCATTCTATAGCAACATAAAGCACTAACCCTCATAAAGAGCAAACATTTTTTAACATATTGACCCTTATCTCCATGGTTATAGCCAATTTAGTTATTTATTCTTTATGTACAGAGAAATCCAGAAACAGCATGGTCAGTCTCTGAGGGGTGGTTTCTGTTTTCGTGTCAGAATGGCACTGCAAGAGGGCGATCATGGCATTTGCTGGTGTGGCCATGTCTGGATCTGCTTCTGTCGGAGTGAGCAAGGAGACATTTGATGAAAATAAAAGTTTGCATTCTGATACTGTTTCTTGTCTTGCTTCCAGTAAAGGAACCTGGTGGATTTGCCACCCATCTCTTTCTCTCTTTCTCTCTCTTTTTCTTCATTCTTACACCCCACAGCCTTGACTCATTCTGGAGTCTCGGTTTGCAGTCAACTAGCCTGTTCAGGAAATGCAAATAATCACTGACATTTCTTGGTGCAGCTTAGAGGCCCTGGTGGAAGGGAGCTGTCAGTCTGTCACCTTGTGCAGAAGCCTCTCTCCTTTCAGGCTTGGTCAGTGCATTTGATGAGCACAGGCTCCAAATGGGCAGCAATGGTAGGCTCAACATAAAAGGTGTTTTTCCTGCTTAACAGAGGATTACTAGTAGGTGATTTAGGCTTCCTCCCATCTCTGTCTATGCGGTGTAACATCCTAAGGGAGCATTACCACATGGCCTTATTTCACTCACTAGCCATTGTAACTGCACTCTGTACGGGAAGATACTTGCAGCAATAATGTTTGAGCAGTAGTGATTTTGTCAGATAATTTCTTTGGATTAATATTTTGTCAGACAAGGGGAACAGAGTGGAAATGGTTTGGTTTTATTTTCTGTAGCTTAATTGATCATTAAAAAATGAAATCAAGATATTCCTTCTTTTTGGTATTTAGAGGGAAAATGATCTCTGTGTGGAAGGACTTCATTTATTTTAAGAAGGCTTGCTATTTGGTCGGTCATCAGCTTTTTCTACCTATGATGTAAAAAGCTTAATGATCATCTTTTGAATATGTCACCCCAATCTTATTTTCTTTTTATAAGAGTTTTATTTATGGGCTGGAGAGGTGGATCAGTGGTGGAGTGCTTTTCTTGTATGCCTGGGGACTCGGGGTTGAGCCCCAGCACCACATGCATAACTGAGTGTTGGAGGGACAAAAATCAGATGAAAAAATAAATAAAATTGACTCTCTATTTCTCTAAAAAAATAAGTTTTATTTCTTTTAAATGGTCTTCCCTATGAAGAAAAAAATTGATAATGTAATCATTCAGTCCAATTTCTTGATATTGATGTTGACCACTTCAGAAATTAAAAATAAACTTGATTTTTCATTATTATAGGGTATATGCTTTTTACACAAGGTGGCACTGATTTTTTGCTCTAATCACATTTTAGTTGTCAATAATTTTTTTTAAATTTGATTTTTTGTGGTCCTCTCTCTCCTAGTGTGATCAATATTTCCAGAATTGCAATGATAGTAGTTAGAATTATCAAGCAACTGCCTATTAGATAGCAAAGTGCCTTATAAACATTCTATTTAGTCTTCACAATAGCTATGAAGCACAGAATTATTACAATATCTTCTTTAACATCCCCAAAGAATTTTAGACAGCTGCTGCATGGCCAGCCTGGGATTAATGGCCACATATGGTTAAGAAAGTCCCTATTCCTTCCACTGCATTTCATGAAGCATTTCAAGCATTTACAATTCTTCATTAAATATTTTAGAAACCAAACACTTTGGTAAAATAAGCAAGCCTAATTTCAGGCATAGAAACAATGACTAATACATTTGTATAAATAACTCCTGGGTAGAAAACATGAGAGCTGCACTATTATATCAAATGCAATTTCTTTAGTATTTTTTGACCTTACATAGTTGCCTTTTTACCTATTAAAAATCACATTTCTTAGAAATCTTTATTTTAAAATGTTTAAGGTATAATTTTAAAAATCTGAAATGTACAAAAAACAGAAGCGATCTAAAAATGGATATTGATGGAGGGTTGTTACTTACATTGTGGTTTGCCAGAACAAAGGTATTCTCTACAGCAACTAAAAAGAAAAAGAACCTGTATATTTTGATTTGGAAAGCACATTCTAGAGCAATGTGTGTTGTGTTAATCCATTTTTAAAATAAGTTTGGATGTACATTTAAGGACACCTCTATTAATAGAACAAAAAAGCCCAATGGGGGAAATATCTATAATTGTATTTGCCAAAATTATTACCTCTGGAATCTGAAATTGGAAAAACACAGTGTTCATTTCACTTCTCAATATAAATACTTAAAAAGGAAGTTGGGAATAATGGTGATTTTTCTAGCTTTTTAAAGTTAATTTTTAAAAATTTCATTACCCAACCTTTTCTTTAATAAACTTATTTCTCTATGCTTAGGCATGGGCACCCTATATCTGTGGGCCTTATATGATCTTTATATATAATCTTTACTCCCACTGAAAGAGGAACAACAATAACAAAATCACACTGTTCTTAAAACTGATGAAGAGCTTTGGATACAAAGAAATCTAAAAGGACTAAACTCTAGAGAAAAGAGGACTTTTGCGCTGAGAAAGGGACAGCTCGGTTTTATACTTGGGGCAACTACTGGGCAGCCTGCTTCCTAGAGGATGGAACCTGAACAGTATTTTCTTGGACAAGGGGGAAAGCAGCCACTTTTTAACAAGCCCATGCACAGGCATGCTGGATCTGGAACAGTAGGATCCTGGAAAGCAACCGGAGGACTCTCTCAACTCATTCTCTGACATGGGAATCTGATGGGTAACAGAAGCTAGGGATGGGACTCACAGCAGAAAGAGATTTCCTCCCCCAGTCAATATCTGCAGCCTTAGAACCCCGCCTTCCTACACTGTTGAAGTTGATGAGTTCACAATCTTATTTCATAATTATGCAGTTTGGAGGTTTGGTGGTCTTATGATTTGATCTCAGGGTCTTGCTTTAGGGAGCAGACTAACTCAGCTTCAGACTGCTTGAAGTCAGAAAAGAAAAGAGTCTAAATTTATAAACTCCCACTCACTTCAGCTTCTAAGATCAAATGTATCAGTGCTGTGGTGGTTAATAAAGTGGTTCTGTAGAGCAAAGAGAGATCTCTTGAACTCCTGTTGTTCTAAAGCCAAGGTCTTGCTAAAGGAATTAAAGCCACGGTCTCCAAATCAGCTCAACCCATGACTGAATCAAACAGAACAAACCATTTCTCACCCTGATTCACCCAAGTTACCTAACACTAACAGGACAAAGTAGCGTTTCCTCTTTTAATAAAGAATCATATAAAACACATGTTCTCATACTGTCGGGGTGAACTCTAGCCAGTGTCTAAGAAAGCTTGTTGTTCAGGGCTTTGAGATGAGAGGCACTCTGAAGAATGTTATAATGAAGGAAATGGAGAGCCCTGGCTACTTCCCTTGTATCCAGTTTTAGGTGAGGATTAAAACAGAGGGATCTTGGTTGTAAAGTAAAAGAATGCACTGATAAAACATCTGAGGAAATCCATCTGTGGCTGGATGTGAAGGCACACGCCTGTAATCACCGTGACTCAGGCGGCGGAGGCAAGAGGATTGCAAGTTCAAAGCCCTAAGCAACTTAGCAAGACAGTCTCAAAATAAAAAATAAAAAGGTTGGGGATGTGGCTCAGTGGTAAAGCATTTCAGGGTTCAATCCCTGGTAACAAAATAAAAATAAAAGACAAAAATCCATCTGTGTGGTGGGTGTGCAACCTGTCCTATATATTCCCCCTCCTTGTAGGTGTAGGACAGCCCTCCACTATGTCCCCATCTGCTGTTACCAAAGAGAAGATGAGTAATAAAACATCCAAACCCTCTCCCTTGAATCTTCTAAGTTTTTCCTTTGAGATCAGAAAATAGTACACTAGCCCCTGAGGCAGAACACATGCACACTTCTTTAGATACAGTATCCAATGTACAACAACGGAAAATTAGAAAAAAATGCAAAAAAGCAGAATGATCTGTAGTTAAGGAGGAAAATTAATCTTTTTTTTTTTTTAAGAGAGAGGGACGGTGAGAGAGAGAAAGAATCAATGTTGTTTAATTTTTTTCATGTAGCTTTCCTTGCTCCGACACTCTGCTGTTTACCTGGAGCTGGGGTTTGAACTATTTCCTCCCCCATGCCAGGCAAGAGCCATTACTGCTGAGCCATTACTCCAGCCTAGAGAAAAAAAATCAATCTTAAAATAAAAATACACAGATATAAAGATGGAGAGAGTCTTAAACAAGAACTTTAAGATAGTCATAACAGGGCTGGAGAGGTGGCTCAGCGGTTGGAGCACTTGCCTGGTAAGCATGAGGACCCGGATTCAAGCCCTAGCACCACAAAGACAACTAGGTAGGTGTCAGAGAAACAAAAGCAAGATGGAAAAATAAACAAAATTGACTTTTTCTTTCCCTCTATATATGTGTTTTAAAAGATAGCCACAACACAAATAATAGTATGATAATTTTGTCAAAGAATCTATAGAAAATTAGATATAAGTAAAAAAGATAATTTTAGGAAATAAAATTTGAAGAACTAAAAAAGACAAATGAAGGCCCAAAAATTGATTAATATAATATTAAGAATAACAGTATGTACTGAGGGAAAGGGTAATACCAGAATAGACAAAATAAGAAAATCATTACAATTGAAAAAGGGTTAATAAAAATCATCCAAATGGAAGCAAAGAGAGAAAATGAGAACACAGCCTTCACAGGATAATAGCGGTTTAACATTTCATGCAATTGGAATGCAAAAAAAAAAAAAAAAGAGAGAGAGAGAATGAATGAGAAAAGAATATTTGGAAAAAATTTCCAGATTTATTTTAAAAACAAAGAAGCACCTTTTGTATTCAGAAAATGCAAAGAAAGCCACACCTAGGCACATTCTAGTCATAGTCTGAAAAAAGCCATACAAAGATAACTTTTAAATATAGCCAGAGGCAAAGTATCACAATGCAGGCAGACGAACAGGAAGAATGAAACCCAGTCTCTTGCCAGAAACAATGGGTGCAAGATGATGTAATGACAAGTTTTAAGTGCCAAACTTTTTCAAAGAGAAAACTCAGCCAATCTAAAAATTCTACATATCAGATGGCCTGTTTCTGCTTGGGATGTAGGAAAATTAGAAAAGAAAATTTGAATGTGCGAGAAGTCTTGCTCTTTTTCACAAAAGATTGCCAAAAGTCTCAAGAAAACATCCCTCTAGGCACAGGCCGGGAGGGGACAAACAGCACCTACAAGGGCAGGGCCTGTCCTTTTGCTAGATGCGTAGTGCTGGACCCAGAATAATCGTTTAAGGAAAGGGAGAAACTCTGAGAAGGCCACAACTACGACCCTGGGGACACAGTGTTTGCCTAAGAGTGAGGCATAATGAAAGGAACAGAAAATACCCCCAAATTCTGCCCCAGCTATCAAACTTGTCTTGGCTATTCTGGTTCCATTGTCATTCTATACAAATTCTAAGATCAGCTTATTGAAACTACAGGATAGGGGCTGGAGCAGGGGCTCAGCCGTTAGGACGCAAGTGCGCAAGTTCAAATCCCAGCACCATGTACACAACGAAGTTTTGGAGCAACAACAGCCACATGAAAAACTAAATAAAATTGTTTATTTCTTCCTCTCTCACTGTCCCTCTCTCATTAAAAAAAAATGCCTTCAGGAATTTTGAATGGATTGCATTAAACCTACAGGTAAATTAGGTGAGAATTGACTGAGGAATGAGATAAATAAGGTGTATTTAACATTTATTTAGGTCTTCCTTGATTTCTTTCAACATTCAGGGCACACATGATTTGTTGGACTAATAACACCAAAGTATTTCATGTTTTGGAGCTATTATAAATGACACTATTTTGACATTTTGAATTCAAAATTTTCGTTGTGAGAATATAGAAATACAGTTAATTTTCACACATATTCCGCTCCTATCCTACAGCATTGCTAACTAGTTTTAAGCATGTTCTGTAGATTCCTTCGAGATGTGGTTCCTGTGGAGGTCCCTGACACAATGCTGTGAAACTATGGGCTGACATGTCCCAGGATGGTATTGGCTGCAGAGGGCTGAGGAAGCCGTGTGTTCTCCAGGAACTTGGAGGGAGAAGCACATTTCTGTCTCCGCTACCCCTCCAACATCCCCTGCCACCTAAGCTTAACATCATGCTTGCTGTCACAGTGCTGCAGAAGAAGGCCCCACCGTGAGCAGAGGAGGTGGCTGCAGAGGTCCACAGTTACAGGTTCTTGTGATCATGCTGGAAAAGATTTCAGACACAAGGCTGGGAGTAGCATGCATGAATTCATTAGAAAGAATAGGAAAAGAGAACACTCTCAAGGGAGAGAGTGTCCTCTCAGAAAGGAGAGGAACAAAGTACTCCTCCTGCCCTCCTGTTTTATTGAGGGTCCTGGGGAAGTTTACAGAAAATCCTATCCAGGTCCACCTTTTGACTTCTGAATGACCACAGGTTTGCATCAGTCTTGAAACTCCTCATTGAACATAGTCTAACCTCATGTACAAGAGACTTTCATTAATGACATGCTGAAGATCCAACTCTGGATAACTTTGGTCCATGCCAATGGGTTCTAATTGGAATTGTTCTTACAGATTTTATGGTTATGGTGCTTGCTTCAAATTTTCATATCCCCCTGAGTTTTGGAATCTGGTTTGTGTAAAGGTCACAAAAGTCCCCCCACTCCCATTCAGGGTAATTTGCATACCTCTTAACAGCATGGAGGAGTCTTTTGGTCCTGCATATTTCCTGCAGATAACAGACTGCTGAGGATTTTAGCATATCCTATGGACTTAAGCTAGGCAGGGATAAAGTAAATTGCTTTTTAAAAGGAAGCATATGGGGGTCTGTACAGTAGACCCAGTCTATAGAATTATACCCTTAACTTCCTGTTCCCACATCTATCACATCTATCAAAACGAGACATTTACAGGACACACATCCTTTATTGTAGATCAGGCAGTGAAGAATGGATTTGGAGGTGAGAGGGAATAAATTATTAGTTGGTATAGTGTACCCTCTTGGCTACTTGGCTCTCACAGTATCATTTTGTAGATATTGATACTCCCATACAACAGTAAAAAGTTTATATTTTCACAGATCTAGATCCAGCTGTACATTTTTTGTGTGTGCATGCTCTAGTTCACATATGTGTAACTAAGGCATCTAAAGTGTTTGTCAATTTCATATGACTGTATCTAATAAGCAGAATAACTCCAGTAATATAGACAGGTACAATGTTTTGCTGAATGTCAAAAAAGATAAAGATCTCCAAGAATTCTACATTTAGAGAGGATGGCTGAGTCTCTGAAAGAATACTGCTGGCTCAGCCATGTCAATAGCTGCATACCAAGTGGTAGGGTCCAAGTTGTTCCAGTAAAGAACAACTTGTTATTTATGGGACTGTAGCTACAATTGAAGTCACCAAATTATTAAGCTTATAATAGTCCATATCATTCTCCAATATCCACCTAAATTTTTCTCAGGTCAAATTGTTGAGTTACTTAGGGCTATGATAGATTTCACCTCTTTTGCTTGTTTCAAATTATTTATTATGCATTAATATCTATAATCTCCTAGCAACAGAGTATTGTCTCTTATAACGTATCTGAGTGAGTTCTAAGAGTTTTCACTTAGCCTTATCTATAATAGAGGTCCAAACCTATGAATCAAAGGTCCAACATCAGTAATCTGACAATTGCTGAGTACCTCTGCTATAATAATACATCCAGGAATGAGGCAGATAAACACAGGTATTGCAGTAGACCAACTGGGATAACTTTAAGTTGTATTTGGGGGAATACTCCATCACTTGACCACACTGGCATTTTAGGTACCCAGGAAATTAGCTTCAATTCAGGACAATTTCAATGTCCAATAATCCTTTCAACATTTTTGAGCACTTCATTTTTGCTTATTCCGGTAACTCAGAAATGGCCATGGGTTTCTTTTTGAAGATTTATGGTATATATCTGTGCTGAAGTGTTTTTTCTTCATGGGGACCATAATTTCTCTTCAATCAGGGGCTGTTGGCCTGTGAACTGACTCAGATGTAGAAACTGGATAAGAAGCCACCACTCCACGGCAGTAAACAGTCATACATTTGACTGCCAGTCTTGGAGATTCTTTTGGTGCTAATTCTATTTCAGTAAGGATTTAAGCAAAAGATAAAATCTGCATGGTAAATTAAACAGGGGAAAAGGGTTTTTTTTTTTCTTAAAGAGAGAGGGATAGTGAGAGAGAAGAGAGAAAGGAGAGAATCAATTTTTTTATTTAATTTTTCAAATTTTTAGTCATGCAAAACAATTTTAGGCTATTTGTTTTCACTTAAAAACAAATACTTCCCTATGCACACATAGAAGAAAATAAAATAGGAGACATTATATAAAAGAGAATCAAATAATACTTATAAACTTCAAGACTCCTACATCCTAATACAAACCAGTTCACGAAACTGGTCCTTCCTTTATATCTTAAATA